>APFE030256838.1:0-12412 GCA_000404065.3 Pinus taeda
ATGGATGAGGTTAGGATCAGATTGCTAGTCATGATATCTCTCTACATTGTTGAAAATCCTACACTACATCAATCATTGGCATTTATCCATGAATCATGTCAAACAAGAAAGATTTTCAGTCAACTAAGAAAACATAATTTCATTATCTAGTTGCTTATTTCATGCATGGAAAAACTTGTAGAATAGTGTGAAACCTTTATGACATCTAATGCAAGGTTGAAGATATCAGAAGCGTCAATTAAATCCTATTCTTGAAAACTGGTAAATTGCTGGCCTAAGTAGCAGAAAATCCTAAATTCCACAAGAAATCAGAATTTTGTCTTTTTGGGGCTACATAGGATTTCTTTTCTGAAACCATGCTCCCTAAAGGGACGAGTGAGGCCAAAGCTACCTACTATCAGCTTTTTGATATTCCTTTGTCTTCCTAAGCTACTACTAAATCAATGCACAAATGGAAGCAAACTAATCAAATCCACAACTACATGCAATGAAGTAATGCTAAAAACAATTCAACCACTGATCTATGAAATAAATAAAGCCTACAAATACAAGAAGAGGAACCTTTGCTGCTAGGGTTGAACCCTAATCCAAGAGTTTTAGCCATCTGAGTCAACTTAGTGTTGGATCAAGGAAATTCTCATTCTCATTATCATATCAGAAAGTTACACAACAATGTCTTCCACAAGTCTTTAGCTTGAAAATTCCTAATTATTTTACATAAAAAATCTGAATCCTAATGACGCTCTAGGCATCTTTATTTATACAACTTAAGTCTGCAACGACTTCCTTAAATCTAGGGAGGCTTGGCTCCCAAACTCAAGATGAACTGGTTGTTTAACCGTCACTAGCTTGACTGCCTTCTAATCTTCATGACTCAGTTTCTTGCAACTCCAAGCTAGTGTGATTTGATGGAGAGATATTGGAATGCGTGAGGATTAAATGAGGAGGATCTATCTCCTACAATATCTCCTCCTTGTGCCATTCGAATTTGTGTCGTTAATTAGCCAAAATTGCCATGATTTGCTCTCAAAAGCCTGGAATCAATGCACATTAGTCCACTAGACATAACATATCACTTTTACTCATCTCATTAAGACAAATATAATGAAAATATGTAAGGAATTATGAGCAGAGTTGATTTAAATAAGCTTGGAGGTGTATGAAGGTCCATAAAGTTACCCAATAAAGAGGCTCATCACCACCTAAGAGATGATGATGGTCATCCCTAATATTACAAGATAGGGCTTGTACATCACATTTGAGTGCCAATAGTTGACCTTGTTAGTTCTACATAAGCCCTTTTCCTCTTCTAAGGGTGATGTAGGGTAGTTTTTGGTCATGATGTCTTGGCATGAACATACCTTTGATGGCTTGTACGTGATAATATGGAGCACTCATTAACCCTTACCTCACATCTTAGTGCCTTTATGAGTTCCTTTGAAAATTACACTAAATATATTTGTGTATTTAGTGTAAGTAAAATGAAAAGGTACTATTGATTTGGTTATAATTATTTTTTTTATTTAAACTATTTAAATAAATTTAAAAATAAAAAATTTCCAATTAAATAAAATCTTATATTTAAAAGGTATACCATTATAATAGAATCTTAAAAAACAATAAAATAAAGAAATAAAAGATAGAAAAAAGCATGGTATATGTTTAAAATAAACAAAGAAAAATTCATTGACTATTTAAAATTATATATTAATAATTATAGAATTAAATGCCAAAAAAAAGTACTTAGGAATTTGGAGATGGAATTAATAGATTATGATGGATTTAAATGTAAAACAATAAAAATGTCTAAAATATTAGATATGATATTAAAATATTTTTTTGTTGTTTCATAAATTTAGTGTTAAAAAGAAAATTAAATTCATGTTATATAAATTTAATAATTTAAAATTTGATTTTTTTGGTTTATAATTAAATTTTGAATAAGATAACATTAAAAATTACCTCAAATATAATTATTAAAATAAATCTATTTTTTGCAATATTAAAAACAAAATTATTATTAAATTGAGAAGTAAATGTAAATCTATATGGAGAGTATAATAAATGATTAGATTGAAGAAGAATAGTATCCACAATCATAAGATATAAGTAAAATGCAAATTTATATGGAGAGTATAATCTTTTATTCAATTGACATGTACTGTGAATAAGTACTATCATGGACATCTAAATGATATGATTATAATTCACTTGGAAAAATATGGATGTGACACTATTTTCCCAAGGAATGGACCAAGACATGGAATATGACAATTTATTTATCATAAATGTTATAATAGATTAATATGTTAAATGTGTTGTGGAATAATCCAATATCACTACTTCTATGATGTGAATTGGAACATTTTCATAAATTCTTTAAAGTAACAAGAAGTGGTTCCACAAGACAAAAATGAGAAGCCATAAAATCCATATAAAATAGTAAGCAATATTGAGGGTAAAAAAATTCGAATAAAGTATTTAAAAATGTGACAAAATAAAGTAGTATAGAGTGTCGTAAATGATATTCAAATTCACTTTGTCATTTTTTAATCACTAAAAGCTCCAAGTATTTATAATTTTAACAAAACATCCGAAATGTAAGTCCAACAAGGAGAAACTTATGATTTAGAATGGAAATCTATGACGAGGTGACATATGAAACACATGATTCTAAACACCTTTTTAAAGCTATGGTTATAACCCAGACTCAAAATTTATCGTTCATATTTTTGTTTTTGATCAAATAGATTCTATTAGTTCTTTGAAACGTAGCAACAATTTTTTTTAGGTATGCTTCTCCTTAACCTCATTCAAACCAAATTTATTAACTAGGAGAAATATACGAAAGGTGATATCAAAGTGCTAAAATTTACATTGTATCCTTAGAATAAATGCACAAAGCATCCAAAACACACATAGAATACATATGAAAAGAATTTCTGTCAAATATTATGAGGGGGTGAGACTTCCTATCTAGAATCATAAAAGTTTGGGGCTCTAGGGGCCCCATAAACATGAATCTCTAGGTGGTCAATCTGACCCTCAATATGATCTAATCACTTATTAGTCAATATTTGGCTCATTATAAGTGAATTCGTCTTGTCCATAATTTCCTGTTTATTATGTTTTTAGTCAATCATGAATGTTATCACCTCATTCAAGTCACCATCTCTCTGTTTCTGTAGCTCCACCAGCAGTGCGATAAGACTCTGCAACTTCCTATATAAAAATTCTAAAGATGATGGTGCTTCCACATGGCTAGGTGATGAAACATATTCATGAGCTTATTCACCCTCATGAATAGCCTCAACACCCCCATCACCCTCCACTTCTCCTACGCACCTGCAATGGCCAACCAAGACTTCATGAGGTCACCCACCTTGGACGAAATGCCTCCTTCATCTAAGAATTCCACTATATAATCCAAAACACAAAGACCAATTTAATTCAACCACCCAAATGTTGTAGCTTGGTAATCAAATCCCGCTTCAAAACTCAAGAAGATAAAAATTGTCAAAAATTACATATTCTTCCACAATTATCACTAAAGAAGCAACCCCATGATTACAATACTTCCTCTTGAATAGAGTACCCCAAGAAACCAAGGACAGAGGTAGTGAGCCCAAGACCTCAAACTACATCTCTCAACCCTAAGAAATTTTCTCAATAGATACGTGCAATAAATACCACTAAAGGCAATAGGGACCATGACAAATTATTGAAAGCATAAAGATGAGGGAACCCAAAAAGAACAAAGGACCACCACATCCAAAATTCCATTTACAAAGGAACTCCTAGGGCCTAGAGGCAACGCGATATTTCTTACTAAACAAGGAAGAGAATAAAACCACCCTATTTAACTCCTGTAGCAAGAAAACTTAGTAGTTCTCTTGTCCTCACCATGTCTCACAATCCAAAGGATAGTTCACCTCCCTTAAGCTCACTGAGGTGTCAAACCATGAAATTTAGCACACCATAGTGACCAAATCACAAGTCCCTCTACCTTGCATTGTCCTTTCTTTATAAAGAAGCCACTTGAATGAGCATGCCTAGGTTAGCGGTCTATGCATAGTCAACATTCCCCTACCACCTTCCTAGAAAAATCAACTTCTAAAAAAACAATAGTTCAGGCAATAATCTCATTCACATGTGTGTAGAATATTTTGGGTGTCCTATGCAACTTGTCTATGGCCCCTGCCCCCATCAATCCCCCACGTTTGGCCACACTCATCAAGGTAAACTTTAACCTTCATGTTATCCTAATTTTATAATATATATAAAAATTAAGTCTATATATATCTATCTATCTATCTATCTAATCTATCTATCTATCTATTGCTATATACATATATATATATATATATATATATATATACTATAGTATTATATATATATATATATATTATTCTTCCTGGGTCAACTCCAATAATGAAAAAGATTGGATATCTCTCTCATTTTGAGTTACGCACCATTAAATGTTTAATTCATAATTTTAATTTCATTTACAATAATATATATATATATAATATATATATATATATATATATATATAATTATATTAGATATAGATATAGGTTGAAATTTGGATATTTATCTAATACTACTACAACATAGACACAGCAGACACATACATTCGTGCCATATGTCAACTCCAAGATAGATAAGGAAAACATTACACCTCCTTCATTTTGAGATAGACAGCGTTAAACTTTTTTAATCATTCATTATAATATTTTCAATTATTTTATATACAAAACGCATACTTTCCAATCTTCCCTTATTGTTAATGTATTTTAAATTCTAATTCATATGAAATATTGAAGGAATTATAGATCTCCATGATGTCATTGAATTAGAAAGCACAAATTAATTAAATGAAAAATATCCTTCACTTTATTTATTTATTGTCTACACTAAATTTCTTCTTGCCATGAATATTTTCTAAATATCTTCTATGAAATTTTATTAAGTGTTAAAGAAATTTAACATCTCCTTGATATTACTAAGTGGAAAAAAAAAATTAACAAAGGAAAAAACATTTTAAATTCAATTTTCTTCTCTTTATAAATGTTAAGTTGATATAAAATTCTTGCTAATTTGGGTGGCAATTGATGGTTCTCTTAAATGCATTTATCATCACCATGCATTCACATGGAAAGTGGCTCTCATCCGACTTCAATATGCCTACTCTGTATGCTAATCCATCGATTTCATGATGCCTAATCGACTGCTCCATATCCTCTATGTGACCTCCTTGTACTAAACACTAATGCCTCATTCACTTACTTGGCGATGGAAAACATTATATATGTCTAAAAAATTATTTGGCTCTTTTGTCTCCCAACTTTTTCATGATTCGTCACTCACCCTATCATACTCTTATTTCCTTCCAAAAGAAAAGCGACAATTCCCTCAATGATTCTAAATTCCTCCTCCTCATTCTCCCACATGCTACTATGGTTCAGGAGAGTAGATGTGTAAGTAATGGAGGCAATGGATGTGGTCGTGATCATCATTCCCATGTTGTAGATTTTGATTAAAAATTCTAATGTCTTCATTCCAAATATTAATGAAATCATACCACACAACGTGTCCTCCGTGGAAGCTGATGAATTATGGAAAGTAGGTGGTTGGCATTGGGCCTTAAAATTTTACTAGCCAAACAGTTATAGAAGCAACAACAAGCTAATGAAGCTTCCATAAGGAAGGTTGTTAATTCTAAGAATTTATAGTCTATGCGAATCTCTACAGGGCCTTATCCACTCCTTAGAAATCTCCTTCTCTCCTCTCTCACTCTACCATTCCCACACTAGCTCCCAAGATGGTATAAACTCCCTTTCAATCTCACCCGCTTCCCCTGGGCACTTTCTCTTCGATCATTATTGATTATATGCAATTGAAATGTCAAGTGAGTGGAGCAGCTAACAAGGCACAACCATAGCAAGCTTTGAGTTCTTATGGTTGTCTTACCATTGAGGAGGAGACAAAATATGCACTAGCACAATTCTGGCCTCATAGCACACTTGATACCTCAACAACTTCTAAAGGAAAGAAAAATGTTTGAAGCATCTTTTTGAATGCATTGTATTCTTAACCCTAAGGAAAATTCTCACACGCTATTTTTTGTATTACAATCACCAATTATGTATGCTAGTAACTTTGGATTTGCCCATGAATAGATATTTCTTTGACCCTAGATTTCAAGCAATGACCTATTGGTTTCCCATGGTGAGAAGATGGTCTCAAACCTAGTTCCACCAGAAGACTAACATTATTATGGTTGTGTAAATTTTGTACATCATTTTTGCTAAGATGAATTTCTTTACATATTTACGAAAGAATATATATATAATTGTTTTATTTAAGGTTCACATTGAAATATTCTATATATTATCAACATCAAAATATTATTTCGTAATATGTGTAGAGTAGATATTGAAATATACTAGTTGGAATGAATATTCAAATTCTAATTGGGTGCATCATCCTATAATGCAACATGATGTGTTACATAAAGAAAATGTATTGAGTATCTCTCAAATCATACCCATTGATATTTTTTGTAAACCCGGGATCATAGAAAACATCATGATTGTAGTGAATTTCACTCCAAATGATATTTCTACCTATATTACTCTTTTCATATAGTTCTAATATGTATTCACTTGTACATATGAAGATTTATGTATCATTGATAGCCATATGCATGAAAGAAATAATCTACTCAAGAAAGGACTTCACCCAATAAACCCTCACAAATTTGATATCCTTAAGGAAGGCGTTGAAAAATTACTTAAATCTTAGTTCATATGTCTATTTTCCTTAATTGAATAGGTTTCCAACATCATTCTTGTCACAAAAAAAGGGTACAGTTCATGTTTTTGTCATCGAAAGGAACTCAATAGGGAATTACCAAAAGATAACTATCCAACCCCATTGATTGACCAGATCATTAATGGTTCACTAGTAGTGATATTCTCATTCATGGATTCTTTTATTTGCTATAAATAGATTGAAATAAAATCAAAAGATCAATATAAATGGCTTAAATTTTCCCTTAAGGTACAATCACATATCAAAAATTGTCCTAGGGTCTTAAAATCATTGGATCCACCTTCTAGTGGGACATGCCTTATGCTTTTTATTACATCACATGGCTTGTAGATGCATATATGGATTACCTCCCCTCTTACTCTCACAGACACACTAACAATCCAATGAATTTATGAGCCATCCTTATGCATTGTTGCTACTATAATACTCATTTCGATCCAAAAATTCATATTTTTGTTGTTTCCAAGAGATTGTAAGGTTTAATTATGTTAAATTACATGATCTTGTCCCTTAATTTCACTAACAAAGAACATTTCCTTGAACACTTTTAATTCAAAGAAAAGAACATTGATGGTAGAGACATTTACTCAAATATTTGCATGGTTCCAAATATGAAACCCTTACTCAAAGTATGAAAAAAGATAGCTAGACTAATTTATTATTAATTTGGAGAATGCAAATACACGACAATCACTACATTTTGGATTTAAGAGATCTGTGGTTTGTATCTTTCGAATTATTGACCGAAGAATCCACAGTATGAAAATTTTTATACCAACGTTTCAAATCCCAAATTCTTTTATCATCATTCTTAACCCTAATGATGGATCCCATTTGGGATTTGAAATGTTGGTATAAAAATGTTCACACTATGGATTCTCCGGCCAATAATTCGAAAAATCACTCCATTAATAAAAAATTTGAAAATTATGAGTAAATGAGAAATTTGCCATGTTTTGGCTATAAGAGTGGCTAGTAGGGTTAATGCTAAATTTTTTTATGGACAATAATTACTTCTTCCATAAAGTATCTTGATCCTTCTATAGAAAATCACTCCCCACTAGACAAACTCAAATTCTATATAAATAAATTCATTTTTTTTAGATAATCTTTGACTTTCCATAAATAAACTTAGTTGTTTCAATAACATAATGTATCCACAAATAAAATTACTTGCTAGGGAAATTTAACCTCTCCACAAATAAACTTAGACACTATAACAAACTTTGTCTTTTCACAAAAGAAAGATTTGACATCCTCTAAAGATGAAACCTGAACTTCAATGCAGTACCGCTCAAAAATCTGAATGATACCTCCCCTTAACCATATTTGGTGGTTGGATTTAGCACTAAATAAAAATCCTTAATGAGGTTCTCATCCTTACAACTAAGCTCCTAGAGCTATCAAATGAAGTATGAAATATAATAACTAATATAGGTTCAAAAATGAGCTACGATTCTCCTTTTCTAACTTGTATCATCACAATATGATGATTCAATAGCACGGGTCATAAAAATACCATGAATCTTCCCTTTTTATCTCTTTACTACTCAATAATATAAATGGATTTCAATTTTAATTTTTTATTTTTCCCATAATCACTTAATAACACAAGTTAATTTAACTATTCATTCTCACTTCTAAATTTTTATCTATTCACTTGAGTGATAGCCAAACAATTTAATTAATTGATCCCTATTTTACTTCTATAGCCTATGGGAATCAAATAGTCCACTCAGTTAGTGGCCATTCAAAGAAAGGGAAATTACATGGTCAACCCTCTCAAGGTTGAGCAAATCATTAATATGGTTCATTCATATACTCTTACTAAGCTTTAAATTTTTCAAGAGAAAGTGAACTTTTTATATCAATTAACTTCCAACTATGTTGACGTTAAAAAAGGTTTCATGCACTTTCTCAAAAAGGCACTATTGTGGTGGCTATAATTGAACGAAACTGATAGGAAGCCCTAGATTAAAGTGGTATGCCTATGGTATTCTATACATGAAACATTACATTATTCCCTATATTTCAAATTCATTCTTTATGAAGGTGGTAATTGATCATGGCGATTTCAACTCTCTCATCCTCATCCTCGAGATTGGGTTGGAAAGAATTACCCTCGAGGTTTATGCCACTACAATAATGAGGAAATAAGATAAGTCCACAATAAAAAAACTAAAAACAAAATGCAAGAGATGGAAATAATCTCTACTTCGCTCTTTATTCATCACTCGGTATTTAGAGTACTTGATGCTACCCTAATTAAATGAAACCCTTGTATTTCCGAACCCCAATGAGAAATAAAATAAAACACCTTAAGAGGTAATGAATTTAAATCTATCAAATAAAAAATCGAGCTTGTAAACTATCCAGCCATATCGAAGCATTATTATAAAGAAGTAAATGGTGTACTAGAGTAGTGGAAATATAATTCTAAGAAAAGGGGTAACTAGTGCATCCATGACTAATCCCTACTTGCATATATACACTCTAGATGTTGGACCACCATTAGTTGGTCACTTGGGTATGGCACCTAGCCTTGAAGTCTTTCCCAATACATTACCACATCTCCACTTGTACGCATGGACTAACGTTTGGACTAGGACCTACAACTTCCCCTTGAGGGTTAGAAACACATATTAGGGTTATCCACCGATCCATCACAAATATAAAAGAGGCAACAAAAACATGCCACTTGGTCTAGTTAGATACTTGATGGTGATCATTGTGTGAAGTATTGATTGTGTATCTTACATTACGTATGGTCCTCTATGATGCTTCTATGGTTTGAGTTACCTAATTATGGATTGATTGGAACTTCATTATAAGGATATTTTGTGGGATTATTGACATCATAGTAATAGAAAATGTTATAGGTGATTTCCCCACCTACTAAGTAGTTGAGTAGAAGTTGTACTCTCCAAACCAAAGAGAGAGATTAACTTTGATAGTGCAATATTGCCCACCTAGGATAGGGAATTAGACTGATTGAGGGATTTATATAATTTTTGACATTACAAGGAATCCCAAAATGCTATAGCATTGAGCCCATGATGCTTAACATTGGAGATATTGATGATTTGAGCAGTGAACCTAGGATTCCCCTACCATGGTGTTGACACTATTTGATACGAATCACTTCATCCACCTAATAGATGATGATGGTCATCCTTAATATTACAAGATAGGGCTTGTACATCACATTGGAGTGCCAACAATTGAGCTAGTTAATTCCACATAAGCCCTTTTCCTCTTCTAGCAGTGATGTAGGGCACTTTTTGTTCGTGATTCTTGGCATAAAGATACCTTCGATGGCTTGTACATGATAATATGGAGCACTCATTAGCCCTTAACTCACATCTTGAGGCCATTTTGAGTTCATTTGAAAAAATAACTAAATATACTTGTGTATTTAGTGTAAATAAAATTAAAAAATACTATTTGACTTGATTATAATTATTTATTTTATTTAAACTATTTAGATATATTTAAAAAAAAAGTTGCAACTAAATAAATCTTTATATTTAGAAGGTATAAAATTATAATAAAATCTATAAAAATAAAAATAAAAAAATAAAGAAACAAAAGATAGAAAAAAGCATGGTATATGTTTAAAATAAATAAAGCAAAACAATATGATGACATGGTAATAAATTCATTGATTGTTGAAAAATATATATTAATAATTATAGAATTAAATGCCACAAAAAAAGTGCTTACGAATTTAGAGATGGCATTAATAGATTATGATGGATTTAAATGTAAAACAATAAAAATACCTAAAGTATTAGATATGATATTAGAATAGTTTTTTGTTGTTTCATAAATTTAGTGTTAAAAGGAAAATTAAAGTCATGCTATATAAACATGTTTCTGATTCCGTAGCTCCTCCAGCAGTGTGGTAAGAAGCTGCAACTACATACACAAACATTCTAAAGATGGTGGTGCTTCCTCATGGCTAGGTGATGAAACATTTCCATGAGCCAATTCACCCTCATGAATATCCTCAACACAACCATCAACCTCCACTTCTCCTATGTGCCTGCAATGGCCAACCAGGACTTCGTGAGGTCACCCACCTTGCACAACATGCCCCCTTCGTCTAAGAATTCCACTATATAATCTAGAACACAAAGACCAATTTAATTCAAGCACCCAAATGTTGTATCTTGGTAATCAAAACCCGCTTCAAAACTCAGCAAGATAAAAATTGTCAGAAATCACATATTCTTCCACAATTATCAGTAAAGAAACACCCCCGTGATTATAATAATAGTTCACCACCCTAGAGACCAAAGCACAAGCCCCTCTAGCTTGCATTACCCTTTCACTCTAAATAAACCACTCAAATGAGCATGCATAGGTTAGCGGTCTATGCATAGTCAACACCCCCCTACCACATTCCCAAACTCCAATATCTAGAAAAATCAGCTTCCGAGAAAAGAGAATTATTCAGGCAATAATCTCATTCACATGTTTGTAGAATCTTTTGGGTGTCCTATGCAACTTTTCTATGGCCCCATGTTTGGCCACATTCATCAACGTAAACATTAACCTTCATGTTATTTTAATATTATAATATAGATATAAAATAAGTAGTCATATATATATTCTTTCCATGCGTCAACTCCAAACTAAATGAAAAAGAACTGGATATCTCTTTCATTTTGAGTTACACACCACCAAAATGTTTTAATCATAATTTTCTTTTTCATTTACGAATTTAATATAATATCATAATTGTTTTTTATTTACCAATTTAATATAATACTACTACAACATACTACTACAATATAAATCTGGACATTTATCTATACTACTACAACATAGACACACAGACACACACATTCGAGTCGTATGTCAACTCCAAGATAAATAAGGAAAAATTACGCATCTCCATCATTTTGAGATAGGTGCCATTAAAAGTTTTGAATCATTCTTTACAACTTTTTCAATTCTTTTATATACGTAATACATACTTGCCAATCTTCCCTTTTTGTTAATGTATTTTAAGTTCTAATTCATATAAAATATTGAAGGAATTATACATCTCCATGATGCCATTGAATTAGAAAGCACAAATTAATTAAATGAAAAATATCCTTCACTTTATTTATTGATTGTTTACACTGAATTTCTTCTTGCCATCAATTTTTTCTAAATGTCTAGTATGAAATTTTATTAAGTATTAACATCTCCTTCATATTACTGAGTGGAAAAAAAGGTTTAACAAAAGAAAAAATATTTTAAATTCAATTTTTTTCTCTTATAAATGTTATGTTGATATAAAATTCCCACTAATTTGGGTGGCAATTGATGGTTGTCCTAAATGCATTTATCATCACCATGCATTCACATAGAAAGTGGCTCTCATCCAACTTTAATATGCCCACTCAATATGCTAATCCATCGATTTTCATGTTGCCTAATCCACTGCTCAATATCCTTTGTGTGATCTCCTTGTACTTAACAATAATGCCTCATTCACTTGCTTGGTGATGGAAAACATTATGTATCTCTAAATATTTCTTGGCTCTTTTGTCACCCAACCTGTTCATTGTTCATCACTCAC
>APFE030256847.1:0-15125 GCA_000404065.3 Pinus taeda
GTAGTTTCAATTGATTAATTAGAGAATAGTCCATGTAATTAGGAAAATAACAACCAACTGTTTTTACAAGTCTTCGAATACTGAATGGATGTAGTTATTGACAAAGGTAGAAATCCTGTAACTATATTCTGTAACAGTTAAATTAACTGTAAGCATAAACTGAAAAACAGAGACTATAAAGTCAAAACATATGTAACAGAAGGGGGTTCAGTTCAGGAGAGGAAAGTTGAGTCAATTTAGAAGAAAAGGAAATAGAAAAGACCAAGCATTCAAAACAGAGAAGCCCTTGTCCATATAGATTATCTGTACAAGTGTTTGTTTAAAATTCATTTACGTTTTCACTATCTATCAAGCTACTGTATCATCATTATTTATTAATTTATTATGGCTACTGTGTAAACATTATTCACAGTCGAATACTAAGCAAATAGACAGAATCTTAATGAATTCAGATTTACCAAACTAACAGTCATCTATTCATTTTCCGCACACGGTGAAGAAACAGTTATAGTCCATGATGTTCATTTAACAACGACCGAGAATTCAAACAACAACATTTACAAACTTTCCAACGTTCGAATGCACAAAAGGACGAACGATAACCCCAAAGCCGAATACGCAAAGGTAACAAAACAACCATACAGTCTCTTTTACAGTCGAAATTTCATTTCAATTATCAAAGAACAAAGTTTACAGTATCATTGGTAGAGCCAAACCATATTACGGAGGACAACGACCATTGAAAACATAAATAGAGCCGAGCACGACTGAAAAGTCGAAAACCCTCACAAATCGAAAAACCTGAGTTAGGGTTTGAACCAGACAAATGATGAGAGGCAACAAAACCCTTATACATCTCACACAGAGGCAGCAAAATCAAATTACAGTCGAATAAGCATGTACAACGACTGAGAAACCAGACCAGGAGACGGGTCGTCCGTAGAAACAAAAAATTACAGACAGAGAATGAAGTTTCAGGCCTACCCAGGAGGCAAACAACCAAATAGCCAAGCATAGGAGGATACGCCGCCGAGGTCACCAACGAAGACCTACAAGAAACCAAACGTGAGGCATTAGCGTGTATGGTGAAAGAAAAACTCAGGAGAGACAAAACCCTGTAAGGAGAAAACCTTTCGAAAAGGATTTTTACCTGGAGAGCGCAGCGAGACGCCATAGCGTGACAAGCTGAACGAGATTGAGCAACTGTCAAGTAAAGGAGCGAGTTGGGTTAGACCCAAAACTAGATGAAGAGTCAAATTGAAGCATGGAAGGGTTTCTTTACCTGCTTTTAACTGAGGATGCGTGCGTGAGAAGCCCTGTGCTTCCAACCAAGACCAGTATCGTATTGTGAGAAGGCGGATAACCACATACAAATACCAACCAAACGGAATTCGGAACAGAGACCTCAGAAAACCAGAAAATCATACAGCAAAAACACAGTGAAAGCCATTGATAGCAGCAAAGGAATTGAGCTAGACCATAGCATAAATACGGCCAACAGGCATCATAGCCACAACGAAGAGCAAGTAAACTAACCTGAGACCCACGCATACAATAAATAGTGAAATAGCAGAGTAACTTACCGAAATCGAGCCACGGAACCAGGACGAATAGCCTCCACAGTCAAGCAACATTGCCATAAAACAAACTAACAGGTTAACCAGAGGCGGATTAAGCTCTCAGACAGCATCCGGAGCCAACAAACCCACAGCATAACAGATACACAGTTTCGTTGCAGAGCCAACAAACCCTCGACGCCAGCGGAGCAAAAATACCAAAGAACAATCCAGGGAATACGATAAAGGTAGGGTTAAGGTGTGTTTCGAGGCAGAGTACTGCCATTAAATTCCGCATTAACTACACAGCTACCACCCTCTCAAAGAACCGCGAACAGAGTTCGCCACATAACCCTCCCCGTCATACAATTAAAGTGTAAAGTGCTGCCAAGTGGGCTGGGTCCCATCATAAACCATTGTTGTTACAATAAGTAACCATGATTGATTCTACAATAGACGAAGGTATCCTTCTTGGCTATGCATATATAGCCAAGGCATACAATTGTCACATAAAACGATTGCCCAAGGTAGTATAAAGTGTTGATGTAAAACTTGTTGAAGCAATACCTCAAAAAAAAACAAATTTAAATAAATGAAAGGATATAGGTTACAATCTACAGAGGATGGTATAAGGAAAAGCACCAAGAAATAAATTTCAATATCCAAAGAAACCATCCATAGTTGTCCAAAAGTATTGATCTTCTTAAAATAGTATTTAATTTCACCATTCTATCTAAAAGAATCCTCTTTCAATGGTATGATTGGTGGAGAAACATTATCTTCATAGTTTTTTTTAATGATCCTCTATAATGTCCCATTAAACCTAATAATCCTCATAAATATGTGATATTTTCCAAAGTAAGCCACTCAATAATTACGTGATTCCTCATTTAACCCACCTCAATTTCTTTTATTGATAACACGTGGTTTATAAATTCTAACTCTCTCCTATCAAAAATATGTTTTGATTTGTTTGCATCAAAATTATTTGCCTCTATTAATATTAACACTATCTCTACATATTTAAGATGTAAAAATTATGTAAACAATTATATCATCAACCAACAAAAGCACAAAGTCTCATAAGTATGGAAAAAATACATCATTCATTACTATTTGAATGGTTAGTTCAGAAATTGGATTAATCAAAATGGAATAACACAAAATTCATGTAGGCACAAAACAAATATTTTTAAATAAGTTTCTTTCGTATTCTTATCTAATAATAGGCAGATTTAAAATTAAGTTTCAAGAAGTATTTAGTTCCATGGAATTGATCAGATAGTTTATCTACAATCTAGATGGGAAAAATATATTTGATGATAATATTATTTAACCCATGATAGTTGATATAGATTCCATATGAACCATCTCTTTTCCTTACTACTATAAGTAGCATTAAATATAAAACATTATTCTGATTTATTATAGTAAGGTTTGATATATCTTGAATTAAACACTAAACATATTTTATATTTTAATTAGTTTTCTAAAAATGCCTCCTTGTAAGTGAAGCTAACATAAGAGTTAGATCTATAATATGATATTTTGACCATTCTAGAGTAAGGCCAAAACATATGTTTTGAAAGATGGTATTTATTTCTTCATAATTTTATCAAAATATTCAAAATATTTTAATTCATTATATGCTTCCTCAATTGAATAAAAATGTAAAAGAAAAAATCTTAGGTTTCCTTAGTGATCATTTTGTACATGTTTCTCGATGAAATTGTTTAGGTAGTTATGTTGTTAATTCAAATGATTTGTATTTTTTAATGCCTTTAAAAAATATTACAAATATGTTTTTATAGATTCAACCATACTATTATGATAAAAACCATCATTACCCAATATTTACCACTTTTATTTCCATCTCATACATTGGAAATTTTTATTAGTAATAATTGATAATCAATTCTATAGTATTTCATTTTTCACTACAATACAAAAATTAGTTATATGCCCTTACTTACGATTTGGAAATTTGGAAATTGGAAATGAGGAAAACAATAAATTTAGTTTTCTTATTATTGTTGTACCTTCAAAGTTGTGTGAATGGCTATTATTTATAACCACAATTAATTTAGTTTTATCAATGTATCCAAACAATTTAAGATTCCAACATTGAGTAATAATGTATCCAATGTCTTCATTTTCATGTCCACATTAGTGTGGACTTGATTTTCATGTCCACATTCATGTCCACACTAGGAAACTAACACATATAGTAATCACATTAAATAATTGATTTCATACTTTACTTATTTAAATAAAAAACGGTTTTAATAATTGATTTCATACTTTACT
Source organism: Pinus taeda (assembly GCA_000404065.3). Classification (NCBI taxonomy): domain Eukaryota; kingdom Viridiplantae; phylum Streptophyta; class Pinopsida; order Pinales; family Pinaceae; genus Pinus; species Pinus taeda. Next base: position 3,864 of record APFE030256847.1, read on the forward strand.
TATTTAAATAAAAAAACTATTTACTCTCGAAAACATAGGCCATATCTTTTCACGTGAGTGTGATGTCCATTAATTCACTTACAATAGTTACTTATTCTTATATTTAGAACTATTACACAAGTACAATACGGCATACTCAATAAATAATAATATCCAATGCACATCCCATAAAGAATTAATGTGAAAACGTAGAGATAGTTCGAGAAACATATTGAGTGTTGTTTTATTCAACCCTTTTCTTAATAGAGAGCCAAAGGCCACGATTACATCAATTTCCATATAGGCTATGGGCCTATGACTCTTTGATTGCGAAGTATTTTCACATTTTTGATAACTTAATTTATTTGAATAATACATGGTTAATATTTCTCTTCTCAACTTTTAAAGATAGCCTAAGTGTCCAAGGTAAATTATGGAAAATAATCATGTGCAAGAAAGCTATAGTTTTTGTTTCATATTTTTCTCTTTGGATCAAGTCGGAATGATAAAATTAACTTTTTTTTGGTATGAAACGCTCTAGAAAGTATGCTTTATTCTTACCATATATGAAAACTTAGCATCATAGCTCCAAGTATTAGCTTCATGCTAGCCAAAATGCTACACTCTTGTTTGTGCAAAAACTTAACAAATTTTGATGGTGTGTTTTGAACTAGGAAGAGCTTTGTCATGCTACTTAAACTCAATTAATTTTGATAAAATTAATTACTCTTATTGATGAGTTAATTCTACAAAGCATATCAAATTTTAATACCTTAACTCTAAGTAATGCATATTTGTATTACTTTTATGAAATAATGATTAATTGATTTTACAAAGTATATCAAATTTTAATAGGAAAAACTCTAATTCCATATCTCTAGAAATCTAAGAAAACTAGGTATGTTACTAAAGGCATGTACATAGTTCCAAAATTAATAAGTTATATTGGAAATTATTAAGATAACATAAATATGTGGCTTGATTTTTTGTAAATTTAATATATTGATTCCAAATTATTAGAATGTAATGATCAAAATACTAGGCCTCTCTCAATGAAGAAATAAAATCTTAAAATTATTGTTCACAAGTTTATATCAAAATGGTTATAGAGTCCATAATTGATTGCAAAATTTGGTTTTCAGGTAATATATGATATTCTCCAAAACACCAAAAAAAATTAGCATCATATTTCAAGAGAATGATGCTCATTAATCAAAATGTTTGACCCTTGTTTCTATTAAGAATATGGAAAATATTTAAATAATACATAGAATTGAAAAGAACATGTTTTTGGGTATGTATGATTCTTGAAATCTTAGAGATTATTCCATTTTAGAGTTTATTGGTTGGAAATTTTTTAGTATATCACTCAAAACCTTGGTGAGGAAAATATATCTGGATTATTTGGTTTCACCTACTAATCTTTGTTCCTAAGATCCACTACACTTATTTTTATTTCCATGACTTCAACCATTTTTTGATCTACTCCATTGCTTATACTTTGTTCCATTCTTTGGAACTATATTCCATAATATTCCACTTCCAATTCTTTAATCCCATGGTCCTTAATGACATAAATTGACTCATTTTAATGGTTCTTAGTACCTCTCCATCCTCTTTATTTGTAACCTTCACCACTATCTCAACATACATCCCTATTTATTATTACTCAAGCATCTTGTCACATTGTTGTTATAGTGCAACAAACTCTCTATCTTAACCATATTCATCTCACTACATGAATTACACGTCTTACCATAATACCATAATTATGTTTTCCTCCCTGATTCTCCCGCTATCCTAGTGATAATGCCTTATGACTACTCACACTCCCAGCATTTGCAGTTCTTACTACCTCTAGTACTGATCCAAAGTCTCGCCATCTAGCCCTCTCTTGCCAATAGAAAATTCCATCTTCCTTCAGTAATGTCTTTCCATCCTCAGAAAGATGATCTAAGCTATTCCTCGTAATTCACTCTCCAAACTAGGCTAACTCTCACCACCTGGACAACTTCTCTGGAAAATATTTTACCCTCCTCTCTATTGGCTTTCTCACACTAGAAAATCACTCAAAAAATTCTATGGAATTTCTCTCTACTACTATCTCTTTGTCCTACTCTCCTTCTAGCCCAAAATCTTCTTCCTTGCTCAATCCATACAACTAGATAGCTCGATCTACTAAGGAATTCACACTCCTTGTGTCTTCAATCTATATATCTCCATCCCCTCAATATACTCATATAATTTCTCATTTGAGCACCAACGACCATGATTAAAATGTTATGAATGGCTAAGATCATCTTGTACTAAATTTATGTGAGTCTCTAGAGATTTATCAATCTCTAATTTTTGTTAATTAATAAATTTTCCTAAGTTAGACTTAGGAATTTTTTAATTATTTGTCAATTAACTTAATTGACTCATCTCTAGGTGTTTTCTGCTCAAACCCTTTCTGGATTTTGGAGATCTTGTGTTCCTTTGCCTCTCTAATATAAATTAAGGCTAGAACACTTGTCCTATGCTACAAAAAATAACATATATATTATATAAGACACTTAATAGGGTGAAATGTAGTAACAAAATTAAATTTATAGAAGATCATTCCATATAAAACCAAGGGATTAGAAATGCATTACTTATTTAAATTATCCATTTGCACGGAAATATAATGGACAAGTAACTACACTGAATTGGTTAAGATGAGTGTATAAGGCCTATTATGGTGATGAATATGGAACAAAATCTCTTTTTTTAATATAACAATTATACCAAGGAAATAGAAAATCAAGTATAGGTACACATACATGTTCACATCTAAAGAGAATGGAATATTTTTATAGAGTAGATGAGGAATACATATACAATGATTTTATTAATCTTGTCCATATGTGTGTGTGCGTGTCAGAGAGAGAGAGAGAGAGAGAGAGAGAGAGAGAGATAAATCTATATAGTTCCATGAAAATTAATGCAACAATAGGGTTACATGCATAAAACAGATTGGTATAGAAGAGAGAGGAAACCCGTTTAGGTGATCCCAAAATTGCAACTAAGGCAACTAAAGTAAATAATAATAGATAAGTGATTCCATTCTCACCTATGAATGTAATGATAATACCATAAATCAAACAAAGCTCCAATATGGTGGATATAAATGATAAAATAAACCCTTATAGATGAAATAACAAGAAGGGTAAAATGAATAGTTCCCAATAAAAGATTAAGGCGGAATTTTGTCTCAGTTCAATCAAGAAAAGAAACATTGTGTAAAAGGTATAAAATTAGTTTGTTACAAATGAAATTAGACATTGGTGTATTTTCGAGAAATGATTTAAATTTGAGGTTGACTTGGAAGACATAATTTTACATACAAAATATTGTTGTAGTGTATTTCTCTATCTTGTGTAGAATTGGGATATGAGTATGAGGGGAATTTAAGGTTTGACTATTTTTGTTATAAAAAATAATTTATGGAATCTCTTCATTTATTAGCTTTATTTGATTCTTTTTAGAAGGATATTTTTCCTCACATATAAGGGATTTCATGTAGGTTTTAACCCCGTATAGATATTACCTGCATACGAATTCCAAGAACATAAAATAAATAAATGTGAGAGCATAACACATAAAAAACACATATGCACAAAGATTTTCCCCTAGATCCCAAAACTGGGACTACCAACTTGATTTATCATTATGTTCCTTTCAATGTTACAATACATATTTATACATGCCAAAGCATCCAGTACCATGGACCGAAAACCATTGAATCCAAAACCATGGATTGAAAACCATCGCGTCCAAAAAACATGTGCGAAAATCATGCACAAAGCGATAGGTGGGACCCCATAAAGTGGGGTTAGTTGTACCCCTCAAACCCCCTATGACTCCCCGCTATGCAATCAGTGTAACAAATTCGGGGCTCCACCCCCCTTCTAACCCTCAGTTAACCACGTGGGCTAGTCATGGAAAGAATATAACACAACCCAACATTCTCCCACTTGTCGTTTTCTTTCCACAGGGGGCCACATGAGAGCTTAGTTATTTATCGAGCCCTACAATGCCCACTATTTATCTACACCAAGAGAACTTTTGAGAGCTCACACATTTTGTCAATGCATCTATAGTATTCTTCAACATGTCCACCTTTACCAACAACACCATTTTGTCTTCTATGATATCCCTAACAAAGTGATACTGAACATAAATGTGCTTTGTCTTTGAATGATATGCAGGGTTCTCTGCCAAGAAAATTGCACTTTGGTTGTCACAGTCTATCCTTATAGCTCCCTATACTAACCCCATACTTGAACAAAATCTATGCAACCAAATTGCTTCCTTGCATGCATGGGTGGCTGCCATGTATTCTGCCTCTGTATTCGATAGTGCCAGTATAGATTATTTCTTAGTCATCCAACTAACTACACCTCCAAATAGGTTAAACACATACCCACTTGTAGATTTTTTCTAATCCAAATCTCGAGTTGAGTCTACATCAACAAAGCCACAAATGTCCAACACTGTTAAAATTGGAAACGAAATAAAAACTTCACATGGGTAATCTTATTGATGTTTGATAATATCTTTATTAGATTCCTCTTATTGAGAGGTGTAGGATTGATATAAATATCATCCGATTCTGATAAGTATTCATGGAGATATGAATTTATTTTGATTATGGAATTATTATCAAGCCGACCTACAACTCATGTAGGCTCAGAATCCCAACAGTCACATCTATTCAAACACTGAAATTATGTATAAATATAGGAGGAATTTTCCTCATTTGGAATCACTCATCTCATCATATCACTCTCTCTTTACTGCGTAGAAAATAGTCTCTTCTCTACTGCATAGAATAGGGTCTCTCTCTCACACATGTGAAGCAAGAAGTTGGTGAACCTAAAGTTGCGACTGCAGATCCAAAGTTTGACTAGCATTGACCATCAGATCTCCTCCTTAGAACTTCATTGTAGGTTCATCCAGATCTCCTCTGAAGGATGCAACTTCTGGTGGTGGAATCAAGTCAATCCGACAGATGGTTTGCAAGATATCGACTGCCCTATTTTGAACGAAGTTGCTTAAACTGAAGCTGCAACTGCAGAAGTAAAGCTCGACCTGTGTGGACTAGAATATCTCCTCATCTGAATTTCACTATAGGTTCGTCTAAACCTCCTCTGGAAGTTGCAACTTTTGGTGATAGAAACATGTTGATCCGACAGTCGGTTTCTGAGATGTCATCTAGCCTAGTTTGATGATGAAGCCGCTCATGTTGATGTTGCTGATCTGGGGTTTGCTACTGTTGATATAAGTCATATTTATTGTACTATTTCTCTCTACTAAATTAGAGAAGATAAAAGAAGATTTGATCAAAGGGTTTCCCCACACATTGTTGGGTTTGTCCCTGGCTAGACGCCACATCTTATGTCTCTTGTCTTGGCTTGTTTTCTATCGATTGTTTAATGTTCTATCTGGACTTTACTTTATGTACATCTGATTGCTAATCCTTGGAATATAATAAGAAAAAGAAGTAAAGTGTTATAAGCATAGAACATACCATAACTTAACATGGGATCAAATTTGAGGTGAAGAGAAAGCCCGAGCAAGAGCAAGAGCAATCATCAAAGAGAAGATTGGTGTGGCTATCCTAAAAGAACTATGGGGTCCTCAACACTCTGCCAAAGGCATGCTTCATGAGAAAGCTGACTATCATGGATGGAAGATGTCTATCTATCTAACCCTAGAAGATCAAGGAGTGCTGGATCATGTAAGAGGAAATATTGTTGATCCTCCATCAAATGCATCCACTAGTGCATGGAACAAATGGAAAACCGATGAAGTCAAAACAAAAGATCATCCAAGACTCTATTGACAAGCACTTGATTGTCTACATCTTTTACCTGAACACCTCCAAGGAAATATACGATAGACTCGTGAATTTATTTAAAGTTAATGATGCAAAGAAAGTTTTGTTTATTAGAAATAAGTTGAGGGAAATCAAGAAGGGTAAAGATGAGAGTATGCAAGCAAACTTCTTAAGAATAACCGAGATCGAGAACAATCTCCTATCTATTGGGGAGGCTATTACTGACAGGGAAATGACATTCATGACTCTTGGAGGATTACCATCCGAATGGTAAGTGTTTAGGACTACTCTTCTGGAGAATAATGCAATTCCTCATTTCAAGGAATTAATTGCCAGATGCATTCAAGAATAAACAAGGGAAGAAGAGCAAGAAATGCCCATGCCTAAAGGTCATCGTGCTACCTTTAATTATCATGCTCAGAAAAGAAATAATTCCGGGACTAAATCAAAAGGAAAGGCTGGACCTAAGGGTGGAAGAAAATGACGATGCTACATCTGTGATAAAGTAGGTCACTATGCAAGGGAGTGCCCTCATAGAAAGGACTCACACCGGGACAATGATCAAAATCCCTCTGATGGCATTCAAAGGGATGAAAATTTCAATAGCAAAGGTGAGAGGAGAGCTAGGAATCGAGGAAGAGGACAACCATTCAAGAAGGCTAGAAATTCTAGGATGTATTAAATGCACCTGGCCTCAAAAAGAACCTAGTGTCCATCTCGGCAATGAAAGACAAACGCTATAGGGTAACTTTCAATGATGGCAAGGTACGTGTATATAAAAATAATGTTAAAGATGCCTTTACTCTTGGTTTTATTGTTGATTCATTATATTAGGTCGATGGAAGTTCACTAGGTGTCATGTCTTATGACATATCTCTTCAGCCTGAACTTTGGCATCGGAGGTTTGCCTTGCTTCATTATAAAGCTATACTCGGTGTAAGACAAATGGTGATAGGGGTGACCAAATTCGAAGTAGAGAAAGAAGGTGTATGTCCAGGATGTGCCAAAGGAAAGCTCAAAAGGGGACCATTCCCCTCAAGCCAAAAGCAAGACCTCTGATATATTACAGTTGGTTCACTCAGGCATATCTGAGGCTCGCATTAAGAGGGAGACTACTACACCACATACTCCTGAGCAGAATGATGTGGTGGGAAGGAAGAACCATACGATTGAGGAAGTGGTTCGAGCCATGCTACATGATCAAAGACTTTCAAATTTTCTATGGGATAAAACTACAAACACTGCCATATATGTACAAAATCGATTCCTTTATCTAGCATTGGGTTACAAGACTCCTGAAGAAAAGTTCACCGGTAAGAAACCTGATGTTTCTCATTTTAGAATTTTTGGAAGCCATGTATATTTTTATGTGCCAAAGGAAAAAGGAAATAAATTCGGTGTATCTCGAAAGAAGGGAATTTTCGTGCGCTATGGTGAGAATACTAATGGCTATAGAATCTATGTAGCCAGTCAAAGGGAAGTTGTGATTAGTCATGATGTCACCTTTGATGAAGATATGGCTCTCAGTAAGGTGGACAATCTTCTGACTTTGAGGAACTCTCAAGAAGCCGACACCAGGGAACTGAAAGAAAAGGATGATGAATCAATGCCTGATGTAGAAGAACCCATGGATTTGATTTATCCTCATTCACATGAGCCTTCCTCTTCTAGGAAGAGGCCTTCATGGCTTAGGGGGATACTTGATGATGTTGAAGGACATGCTGCATCCTGAGGAACTTTTTGTGAAAGTAAGAAACTGAAGAGGTATCAGGGATACCTGACCATCATGAGCATGATCATACAAAATGAGCCTTCGTCATTCTCGGATGTCGTTAAGCATCAAGTATGGAAAGATGCTATGACCATAGACTATGAGTCTATTATGAAGAATGATGTCTCAGAAGTAGTTTCGAGACCCTGCAAAAGACAATTGTTACTTTAAAATGGCTTTACAAGATAAAGCATGTAGCAGATGGAAGTACGGAAAAGTAACAGGCTCATTTTGTTGCATGCGGTTTCTCCCAGAAGGAAGGTATAGACTATGATATTTTAACCTATTACCAGATGTATGACCATCCACTTGATCATAGCCCTTGTGTCTTCACAAGGATGGAACCTACATTAGATGGAAAGACCGCGTTCTTGCACTGTTCAATCAAGGAAGAGGTCTATGTGGAGCAACCTGAAGGACTTGAGATTTATGATTGAAAATATCATGTATGAAGGTTGAAGAGGGCGCTCCATGGGTTGAAGCAATCACCCCGAGCATGGTATGAGAGGGTCAATAGCTACTTGATGAAGTTGGGATTCAGTAGGAGTGAAGTCGATCCTAAACTTTACCTTAAGGTTGGAAATGACAAGACTCTCAGACTAGTGTTGCACGTGGATGACCTCTTTCTAAGAGGTGCATACCCTCTGATTCACAAATGTAAGAGGGAGTTGGGTTTTGAATTTGAAATGAAGAACGAAGGACTTTAAGTGTGGTAGAGGCTAAGGGAAATTTTCCTATGACAAGGAAAATATTTGGTGAAGATTCTAAAAATATTTGGTATGGTGAACTGCATGCCTATGACTACCTCGAGGATTTTAACTTTCAGAAGTTATATGGTAGTGATGTCAAACTAGATTTTGGAAATTCCTCTTAGTTTCAAAAGATCATTCACGTTTATGTTCTTGGTGAACCTCCATTCGAACATATGTTTTGCAGTTAGCATTGTGAGCTCATATTTGGTTGAGCCTCACTAGATTGGTGCCAAGAATATTCTAAGATGTCTTCAGAACACAATCTCTCATGGATTGAGATACACTAGTGGAAATATGAAACTACATGATTATTTGAATGCTAATTAGGCAGGTAGTGTGGAGGATCGCTAGAGCACTTTTATTGTTTTTTTCTCTTTGGATTCTACTTCGATATAATGGATGAGCAGGAAGCAGAAGTCGGTTGCCATAAGCACCATTGAGATTGGATACATATCTATGAGTATGAGCTCATATGGAGCTACCTGGTTGGGGAAGCTCTTCAATAAGTTGTTTGAACACATACCACTATGATTCTCTGTAACAACCAGAGGTGGGATTCAATTATTGAGGAATCCCATATTCTTCAATTGCTCTAGCAGATAGACATCATCTGGGATATCATAAGTCGATGAGCAAGGAGGCTCCATCGCATTAAGATGATGGTGATACACCTTGTCAAAGCCCCGAGGAAAGATATAATATGTGATTTTCCGAAATGACTTGAAGTCATCAAGAAACCCTTGTATAAGGGTCCTGCATGTTGCGTACATTGAGCTCTCGGAGCTCTAAGGGCTTGCGGTTCTTATTGGAGCAACATACGATCACAGGGTTACTCACCCTCTCTTGGTGGTGTGCACTGGAACAAGATGATTCGTTCTCTTGTGGGACAAGATGATTCACTCTCTTGTGGAACATGATGATTCGCTCTCCTATGTAGCAGGATGATGTGTTCTCCTGTGAGGGCTGGATTGATGTGTTCTCCACGGTGATTGTAGTAGGATCGATGTGTTCTCCTGTGAGGCCTGGATTGATGCATTCTCCATGGCGATTGTAGCAAGATGATGTGTTCTCCATGGTGATTGTAGCAGGATTGATGTGTTCTTTTGTGAGTCCTGGATTGATGTGTTCTCCTTGGTAATTGTAGCAAGATCGATGTATTCTCCTCTAAAGCCTAGATTGATGTGTTCTCCATGGTAGCCTGGATTGATGTGTTCTCCATGGAAATTGTAGCAGGAATGATGTGTTCTCTTGTGAGGATAGGATTTATTAGTTTTCCTATCGAGGCATCCTACACATGGAGTTTTGGACTCACGGGAAGTACCTCTCATTTGATCAATGAGCAGGGAAATGAAGTTAGGGACCATAGTAGTACCGATGGACGCATCGTTGTCTCTACCGTACACCCTACACTAAGATGACCTCCATTGATTTGGGATCAATGATATTGGTCTCGGACCAGTGGTAGGAGTTTTACCATACTATGACACTGACTTCAGGTCGGTCGAGACTGGTCTAGAACCAGTGTTACATACTCTGAGATTGACTTCATGTTAGTGTAGTATTGGTCTGGGACTAGTGAGAGTGGTACATACTATGATGCTGACTTTAGGTCGGTTGAGACTGGTCTGGGACGAGTAGTACACTCTTTGAGACTATGATACTAGTCTGGGACCAGTGGTAGGAGTGGTACTTAGTATGAATGTTGGGTCCCTATAATACTAGTGATTACCCCATTACTATAGTAGTTATACCCCTTATTAATATTGTCGTGCCCCTATTGTCCCCATATTGTTATTGTTGTGCCCCATAGAATCCCTCTATTGTTATTTTTGTGGCTTTATGTTATTACTGTTAGGCCAGCCGGGTTATATTGTGACTCCTTAGACTCCTATATATAGAAAGGAGGTTTTGTCATTTGAATCATCCAAGAATTGTTCATTTATGTAATGTAAAGGAGGTTTTCCCCTAGAAGAGGTTGAATTTTAAGGTGTTGATCTATCTTTTGTATCTTTTCTTGAGCTGGTTTCATAACATTTGGTATCAAAGCTTTGGATTCTACGATTTCGCTGCTCCAAACAGGTCATCGTGGAATTTTTGCTATAAATTTTTTTCTGTGATGTTTCAAAAGTTAAAAAAAAAACCACTTGAAAAGACATCGCGGTAAAACTCGGGTCCGTATTGCAGATATTTATGAACTATATTTCTGGAGATATGATCTGAGGAAGTTGGTCTTTTTGTAGACTCCTAAATTACATTCCAAACAGGTGATGTAGGGAAAATCGTCATAACTTGTTCTCTGAGTATTGGATTGAAATTTCGTGAGAAGGTACAGAAAGAGGATGGACTATAGTTTCTTCTGTATATTTTTGAGAGCTAAAGGTCAAAACAGTGACTCCTGGCATGTTGTACAAGTTCGTTGTACTGGACTAGTCTATAATCAAGTCATTGTGGTAGATTTCGCATAACTCTTCCTTTGAGAATCCAATTTGGATTAGACTGGTGGAATTTGAAAGAGGACACAGAGGGCTACCACAGGTCATAATTTTATAACTCGATGTTCTGAAAGTACGGAGATACATTAGAGGAAATATCGAGCTCCTACAAAGAAAAAAAATGCGTGTAGATTCTTTTAAATTTTTGCTTAAGATTGGTTTGAAAATTTATTTTGAAGGAATTCAAAGGGCTAGTAGAGCATTATTATCGATAAAGGATGCCCAAAGGAAAGAAAATGCAAAGACCTAGTAAGGAGCCTGAAAGCTCTAGCATGACTCATGAAGAAGAGGAAGAAATGCTACATGATATATCAAAATTACAAGACCAAGTGCAAAAAATGTCAGCCTCACAAAAGCTAGCAGAAGCTAAGATAAATGGCATGGAATCTAAGATAAAGGGCGTGG
>APFE030256848.1:0-115664 GCA_000404065.3 Pinus taeda
TTTTGTGATGACGTCATGCTGACATCATGGTGGGTCCGAGGTACGGAGAGGGTGACGTGGCAGGTGACGTGGACGCCCAGGTGGCATGGCAGGGTGGCGGGCTGATACGGTGGCAGCGCTACGTGGAGGGCCACGGGGCGCGGGGGCGCGAAGGAGTGAGGTGACGTGGGTGTACGAGGGTGGCGGGAAATGGAGTGACGTCACGATGGCGTAGGGGTGACGTGGCGGCAGGGCGGTATGAGAAAGGCGGTAAGAGGTTTCCCCGGCAGGCCCCTGAGAGGTAAGTGGTTTGGAGGGGGGGGGCAGCGAACACCTTCCGCGCTTGACGCGTGGCGGGGGTACGGCAGTAATACCGCCAATCCCCCGGCCGTCAAAGCTCGAGCATGTCTGTGGGCGGATCGACCGCCCACCGTTGGATGGAGGGGCGGGAGATCCAACGGCCGGCGGTGATCGGGATGCGCCGGTGGGTTATTTCAGTGGGGGACCCGCCGGGAATTAAATAATAGGTTTAATAAATGAGCGCGGGGAGGGTAAACACTATGGGTTTTTGGGTTTTGTCGGGTTTTCCGCCTGCGCCTATTTAATTCAAGATTTTTTTTTTAAACTTTAGGACAGTGGGTTTTTAGTGCGGAGAAAGGAAAAAGGGGTTTTTCAATTTTTTGCAGAAGGGTTATGGGTAAAAAGGGGTTTCCCATAGGATTTTCTTTGCACAGTGAGGGTTTAATGAGCAAGATAAGGTGGCATGAGAGGGGAAGCCTGGGAGGTTCATCAAAGTGACCAGGTGTCATTTTGATTCCTTTGATCAGAACCTATGGCTATAGCACCAGGGGAGGATGTTTATAATCATTTTGGGGTTTATACACCGTGGTGTTTATAATAATAGGAGAAATGGGGTATAGGGAGCTAAGTAATAGAGTTAGTAGTTAATATGGAGAAAACACATGAATGAGGAGTAGTTCAAAATGAAAAATTTTGCACAAGAAATGTGGCTTTTCCAAACCATAAGAATGTTAAACATTTGAAACTCTTAAGCCTTGTGCTACCTGGGGAGGGGAATTAGTAAGGAGTATTTTGCAAATGAGGAACAGGGGAGTTAGTCATGCTCCAGTGCTTTTCTCCCTGAAGATATTCCAGCAACTTTGACCTTGGAAGATACACTATTTCTGCAACCCCAGCTACCTACCCAACTAGATTTCCTAGCATTTTTTGTTCCTTCTTGGAGGGTGCACTTAGACTTGCAAACCCTTTGAATGCCTTTTCTTTTCATTGGCTTTTCTTTCATTTCCTATCTAATGCAACCCTTATTCCTTCCAAGGTCCCAGATTAGACAGTTGGGAACCTTTGTTTCTCTACCTATCTACTGATCTGCCAAGATTAAACAGTTTGGACAGATATCATTCTCTATTCTACAACAAATAAATTGAAAGCATGGCATGGTCCAGATTAGACTGTTGGGCCGTCCATCAAAGTGAGTTCATGTAGAAACTGAGACAGGCATTAGTCCTTTCTGAGGAAATATGTGATCTTTGCATCATCAAAGCAGAGCATATTTGGACCTTTGATCTCCAATCATGAAATATGAAACCTATTGGTATAGGTATCTAACAGTGGCTCCACATGGGGATGGTTTTTCTCCTGGAAAGACCAAGAACAGCAGGTCAGTGTGCCTGAGTTCTTATGCTGCTTCTTTGAGACTTTGGAGTTCTGTTCATTATCAATCCCTCAAACTGTTCATTTGATAAAATGAGATACACACTGTCTTTTAGTTCCATTCTCTATCTGTCATGCCTTTCAAAATGATCTCACCTTTTGCTTTAAAAGAAAATAACAATATACAATACACACAGAATTTATATACATCAATATTGTACAGATCATGCCAACTCTGTTATGGGAGGTAGTTAACATAATGCTTTAGCATCCTGCCATTGACAGGGCCTTCCTCTAAATCACTTTTGTCCAAATTTTGTAGAAAATAGGTGTTGTTTCCCTGCAGAGCTTGTATTAAGAATGGTCCTCTCCACAGGGAGTCAAACTTTCCATGCTTTCCTTTGCTCTCTCTTCTTGAATCCCATTTGAGGACCATATCACCTATTTGAAAATCCTCTGCTTTGGTTCTTCTATCAAATGCCTTTTTTAATCTTTCTTGTAGCACTTGAACTCTGTTATACACCTCCTCCCTGGTTTGCTGCAAACATATAATCTGATTTATCCTTCTTTGCATGTCATTTGGCTCAGCTTGGCACTCCTGTAGTATCTTCATGGCAGGGATCCCTAATGATGAAGGGAATTTAGCTTCTAAACCATAGACTAACTCATATGGGCTGACCCCAATTGATCTCTTGGTAGTTAGTCTGTCTGCCCATAATGCATTTATTAGTTTCTTGTGCCAATTTTTCTTGTTCTCCTCTAATAATTTTTTGATCATATTTACCAGGCTTTTGTTTGAGGATTCTGCCAGCCCATTGCCCTGGGGATAATATGCTGTGGAGTGACCCAATGTGATATGAAATTTATGGCAGAAACTCACCATTTTCTTAGATCTGAATGCAGCAGCATTATCTGTTATTATCTTGTCAGGGCATCCAAATCTAGCCAGAATGTTTGACTCCAAAAATTGGACGATGGTGGAGTCATTAGCTTGCCTGCAGGGGATTGCCTCAATCCACTTTGTAAAGTAATCTGTTGCTGTAAGAATCCACCTGTGTTGCCCTGAAGAGGAGGGATTGATTTCACCAATGAAGTCCAGACCCCACTGCTGAAATGGTTTCTCTGTTGCTATGGGCCTCAGGGGTAAAGGCAGCAGCTGTCTTTTTCCTTCAAACACCTGGCATTTGTGACATGCAGTGGTGAATTTCTTGCCATCAGCAAAGATAGTGGGCCAGTAATATCCAGCCCTCAGTATTTTGTTTACAGTGGATTTCCAGTAAAGGTGACCACCACATTCTCCTGCATGAAATTCTTCCATAATCTTGTTGGCTTCATTTTCAATCAGGCAATTTAACAAGATTCCCTCATGATTCCTCCAAAACAAGTTTTCTTCCATGACACAGAATTTAGAGGCTTTCATTTTCACAAACCTACTCTTGGTCCTAGACAGTCCTGGGGGAGCACACAGGTTTTGCAATACATAACAGATATCAGAATACCAAGGGGATTGCTCAAAGGCTACATTGATCTTTGGAGTCGCCAGCTCCTGTTCACTGTCTAGTTGGTTTATGTCAAGGGCTTGGAAGTTTGTTTCAGTCATTAGTTTTGCTAAGCCCTGCCCTTTTATGAGTTTGGTGGGCTTTATTTCTATGTCAAATTCTAAAATACTTGCTATCCATTTGCCTCTTCTGCCCTCTAAATTTTCCTGTGTAAGGATGTCTTTAACAATAGGGCTTGGAACATAAGCAATCACATGAGAATAAAGGATATAAATCCTAAACTCCTTGATAGCTTTGACCAGGGCATATGCTTGTTTTTCCATAATTTGGTATTTGAGGGGAGCATCTCTTAGGGCTTTGCTAAAGAAAGCTATAGGTTTTTCATTTCCTAGGTCATTTTTCTGAAGCAAAACTGCAGCGATTGTATGCTCGGAAGCAAAGGAGAAAATGATGAAGTCTCTGTCAAATTTAGGGCTGGTTAGGACAGGGGTTTGAGTGAGAGCAAGTTTGATGCTTTCAAAGGCTTGTTTGGCATCCACTGTCCATTTAACTTTAGAATCCTTTTTGAGCATATTGTTAAGCAGTCTACTCAGCTCAGCCAAATTTGGGATAAATCTTCTTAAAAAATTGATTTTTCCTAAGAAGGCTTGCAGTTCCTTTATGTTTCTGGGATGGGACATATTTTGAATGGCCTGGATTCTCTCTGGATCAATTCTAATGCCATCTTTGGAGATAATGTGTCCTAGCAGTTTGCCTTCCTCCAGACCAAAAATGGATTTTTTGGGATTCAGTGATATCCCATATTTTCTGCACTTCCGGAAGATTTGTCTAAGATGATCTAGATGTTCTTGATCAGATTTTGAAAATGGTGTGAGGTCGTCCAAATATATGACTAAGAAGTCATGAATTTCTTTGGCAAAGGCAATATCCATTGCTCTTTGGAATGTAGCCCCTGCATTCTTTAAGCCAAAAGGCATTTTAACATATTTGAAGGTCCCCCATGGGGTTGTGAATGCTGTTTTGTCCTGATCATCAGGATGGACTAGAATCTGGTTGAAACCTGAAAAGCCATCTAACAAAGAAATCCTTGAAGAACCTACCACTCTTTGCAAGATGTGGTCCATTTTGGGTAGGGGGTAGTTATCCTTCAGTGACACTTGGTTAAGGTTTCTTAGGTCCACACAGAGCCTAATTTCACCTGTTTTCTTTCTTGTAGGGACTAGGTTTGAAATCCAATCAGAAAATCTGATTGGTGCTATTATACCTGCTTCATACATCTTTTGGACTTCCTGCTCCATTGCTGGGAGGAGCATGGGGTTTATTCTTCTTAACTTTTGTTTAAAGGGCTTTTGGTTTGGCTTGAGGGGGATTGTATGTTGTATAACTGAAGTATCATAGGACTTAAGGTCCTCATAACTCCATGCAAATACATCCTGAAACTCTTTAAACAAGTCAATGTATTTGGGCTTTTGGTCAGGAGGCAATGCAGCTGACAGTTTTATTATTTTGGGTTGTTGAACTGTCCCTATGTTGTGTTCTTCAATTGCAGTATTCAGGGGTTCAAATTTTGGTTTATGAGGGACATCATTGGAATCAAAAATATCTTCTAATGGAGCTAAGCCTATGGGCAGAAAGTTGCTCTTTAGCTCTAACATTTCAGTATCATCCTCGTGTATTTCTTCACAGTCAACCTGTTGGATTTCCTGGATGTTATCTTGGTTGAAAATTGTAGGATTTAGCAATTGATAGACTGTTTTTGGTGACAGTACTTGGGAGTAACAACAGTGGCAGAGTAAGAACACCCAATGGATCGGAGGAGACCATATACTGATAAGACTTAGGAAAAAATGGATAAATATGGAGAAACATCATGAAACTTGAGAACTTCCTTTTATTTTGATGAAGGAACAAAATTTGTGACTTTGAACACATGAAGAAAAAAACATAAGAGGAATCAGAAAAGAAACAACAATTTTATTGAAAAACAATAAATAAATAAATAACTTAAGTTGCAACAACTATGATTTTGATTGCAGCAATGTTGCTTCCTGAGGGAATATCAATCTATTTCCAGAAACAACAATCTATCAATGGTAAATCAATGGAAAAATGTTTTGACGAAAATGACTTAGATCTTCAAATGGAAATCAATTCTCCATTTCTCCTATTATGAATCCATTAGGTAATGAAAAAGTCTTCATGTTGTTGGTGAGAAATAATAGGAATAATTTGTAACAAACTCTTGTGATCAATTTCCATGGCACTTAGAAAGAATCAAAACTATATAATATTAGATTTCTTAATAAATGCTAGGATGAAAATATATTATTTCATTATCATTGCCTTCAATAATCACTCGTTCAAAAACAAATTGACCTCCATTATTCTCTTGGGACTTGTAAAAAACGAGCGTCTACCTGCAATAAAACATGTAATCATAGAAGAAGAGAGGTGATCAGGCTTTATAAATCCAATAAATATGAAAGAAATTAACAAGTAGTTACTCTGTAAAACAAATCCTTAGAAAATAAATAACAAAGTAGAGTTAATTTATTACTTGTGGGACAGCAGTGGCCAACCATACTAACCAATAGTATTTTAATAATAACTTCTTTGTTTTTTGTCTAATTTGCGTGATTCCAAAGCCAAATGAAACTGAATTAATAAGAATATTTCCAATTGAAATAGGTTTTAAAAATTCCATGATATGATAATGTCAAATTTACTTAGAACAACCTGCATAACAGAGTCATTTTCGATTTCCCAACTTAGACCAACAATTGATATTTTAAGCATAACATTTTCGTTTGACGATGGATTGAACCAATTCAAATTGGATATTAAAGTAAAATATTGTAACTATATCCAATAGAAATAGTTTTTGAAATCATGAAGAATTGATAGGTCAAATGTGTGAAGGAACAGTCAGAAAAATAGAGTTTTAAAGGTGCCGATTTACGATAGAAAGTCAGTATTGTGGTCATAACTTTCTCATACGATATCAAATTTGGGTGATTAAAATTTCTTGTAAACTAGATTAATAGGGTGATGTACCACAGAATCAAGTTTCAAAAATATAGTCATTTAGGCCTCCAAAAACGGACTTTTCCAACTCTGTTCTTGAGGTACCTATCGACATACTGTCAATGTTTTGGTCATAACGTTTTCATTTAAAATCAAAATTGAGTGCTTCAAATTGGATTAGAAAGTAGAAATAAAGGGCTACTTAGTATAGAAATAGATTTTGAAAATATGCCCATTTTTTTCCTCAAAACATGGCTATACCAACTATGATTTCAATGGTTTTATCAAGCCCACACGCCCTAAGATATGATATATATATATATATATATATTTCAAAATGATGATAAGTGTTTGTAGAAATCTATTTTTCAATGTAATACATCTACATACACAATTAAATTCAAATATTTACCATTGACATTGATATACTTAGCAAGTTGCAGCAAACACAACTCGTTCTACATATAACAAAAATTATTTATATACTTATTTATTCTAATTCTACACTAACCTATTCTACCTTGAAAAATAAATCATACTTATGTATAAGAGTACTTCCAATGGATCCATTTTAGAAATAAGGCCTCAAGTGTATACACACTCGAATTTGAGAAATGTCTGTTAATAAATACTAGGGTATGAGAGACCAACTTCCCTTGAAACTATGGTGTCAAAAATTGCTGAAGTATGGAGTGACGCTGTGAACAACTTATGGAGTGAAACTAATCGTCAATATATCCTTTACTTTCTTGATTTACCATAGTTGTCATATCATTAAGTTCTTGAGTTTCTAAAACAACTTGTTGACGCAAACTAGAAGAAACCTCCTTTTCTTCCACAACTTCTACAATTTTTGGATTTGAAACATTTCCAATCTCGATATAAATTTTTTACAATTGCATATGTGAGATAGGTTGGTTGGGAAGTGTAGGTAAACTTTGTAATTCAACACTGTAAACATGTTGTACTGGTTTATTATGGTGAGCGTGTGGAATGAGTTGAGCATGATATTGTGTAAGGCATGGAGGATTTTGATGATGTAGTTGATTGGGATGTGTGGATTATTTTGATATGCAAGCAAGGTGTTCTTGAAAATATTAAAAAGAATATGGATGATATTTTTGTGCTACAAGATGAGGGAGAGTAGTCATGTAATCATAGGATGAACCATGCCAAACTTGTGGACAAGATTGATGGTGGCTATATTGAGATTGGCATGGCTGCCCTAACACATGAGTATTCCATAGTAGATTATACAAGTAAGACAATGGAGAGGAAGTGTTTTGAAACATACATGTAGGCCAAGGTTTCAATGGTTGTGAAATTGCTGCAACTTCTCCATCTCTTGGAAATGTTGTTTTCATCCCAGGCAAGAAACATAAACTATCCATGGGATGCTCCTTTTGGCATTGAGGAAAAATCACTTCTTCAAATTCTGCTTGACTTTTCTGAACCTGCAAAACATGAAATTGTGAATTTAGAGAGCTAATAAAACCAACTTTGAAATGTTCAAATAAATCACTAATTTCATCTCTTATATCTCCTGTTCTTGTAGCAGATTTGGAAAGGAAAGAAGAAATTCTCTAGAATTCTTGCTAGCCTTGGATATTCCTCTTGAATACCTTATGCATAAATCACAAACATCATCATATGATAGCTGAAAAACGTCACATTTTCCTATCAGATTTAAGATTTCTAAAATTTCATCTTTGAGTCCTTTAAGAATGAGTGTTTTTAAGATCTCTTTTTCCAAATGCTTATGCTCTGATTTTTGAAGGTTGTATTTAAATCGCTCCAAATAGTCTTCCAAGATTTCATCTTCCCCTTGTATCATATTGAAAATATCTTCATTGGCATTGCAATAGTCTTGGTACTTCTCCAAGAATACATTCTTCATGTCCTCCCACGTTTTGATGCAGTTCCCACCATGGCTCATGAAATATCGGAAAGATGCTCCTTTTAGAGTAACATGAAACCCTTCCAACCTTTGATCATTAGTACAATACTCATATCCTCTACAAAGTACTTCAAACTCAAATAAGAATGTATCTGGGTCCTCATTATCCAAACCATGAAAATTGGTAGAGAAGATGGAGGAATTATGTGCATTTGTGTCACTCGTCCTAGATCGCTGATAGGGAATTCAAAAGTAACAATGTAAGCCATTTCTTACCATAATAGAAGATGTTCTTCATGTGCTGCTTTGAGGTTCCTCTTCAAGATATTCCTGTCAATTTGTCAGTGGAATGGGTGGTGCTTACATCACCACTTTGAGTGAAATGATAAGATTTCTTCAAATTTCTACCTTTTTGTTCCTAGTCATTCAAAAAACAATTCGAAAGGAAATCTAAAGCTCAAGACTTGGAGCAGGGCGTCAAAGGACCATTCCCTCCCCAAGATGAGAGATTAGTTTTTCGAAAATCAAAACAAACAAAAATGGAGGAAAAATTTAAGCTTGGGATCTAGAGTAGGGCGTCAAAAGACCATTCCCTCCCCAGGATGAGAGATCAAACAAGAAAAGAATGCACACAAGGAAATATAAAGCTCGGGACCTGGAGCAGGGCATCAAAGGACAATTCCCTCCCTAGGACGAGAGATTTGTTTTTTTCCAAAATCAAAATAAACAAAAATGCAGGAAAATTCTAAGCTTAGGACTTGGAGCAGGGTGAGAGAACTCTTTCCCTCCCTAGGATGAGAGAGTGGATCCTATAAAATAAAAACAAGCAAAAATGTAGGAACAATAACTACGCTTAGGACCTGGAGTAGGGTGTGAAAGGACGATTCCCTCCCTAGGATGAGAGATTGGGCCTAAAGATAAAAACAGAAAAAAGATGAAAAAGAAACAACAAAACAAAGAAATGACTACGCTCAGGACCTGGAGCAGACTGAGAAAACTCCTCTCCCAAGGACAAGAGAATCACCCTCTGGTCGATACAGATCATGTCTTGCACCTTGTTAGCCTTCCTCGGCAACGACGCCAAAATGTTGGTGTCTGAGTATGAACAAATTATTCAATCATGTTTCCTACATTAATTCATCAATCCGGGTGCGTACACTTTTCAAGGTAACACGCAAGGTATATGCAGGAGCAAGGTTACAATCTTACTTTGATCAAGGGTTCATGACTAAGAAATTAAAGCATCACTGTAACAGTAATGGAAATTAAATTGCATAGAGAAAAGCATTCACAAGAATCTATGGAAATCTGTAACAATAATAAAGAAAATACAACAAGTAAAACAATATACATAAAAAGGACACACGTACAACACCTGATCAGAAGAGTGGTCCCAACTCCTTGGTTAGGGCTGTGCTTAACTCACATATTTAGAAAAATATCTAAAGGCTAGAAATTTCATTAACAAGAGTTCCATTGTAACAAGGCTCAATTCTTACATCAGCTAGCTCCCCTCTCTCTTTGAATTGTGTATTTTAAATATACAAACGTCGAAAGTAAACTTACAACAAACTGATCTCAATATTAAAAATGAGATCTTCGAGATCTGTCCATCACGATTCAGCTGGAACAAGTCGAATTTGGTTATTACAATTGGGCAATTCTGGAAAACGTCATCAACAACAAATCTGTAAATATGTTCTTAAAATAACCTTGATTTTCTCTCAATAAAAAATGAGTTCCTAACAACTTTGCATTGAAAAACTTATTTCGTCCGTTCTGAACAAAACCCATGTCTCGGAATTTCTAGATTCTCTTTCATTTGCCCAAAACGTCCAATGCAAAACTGTCACTTCTTATGCCAGTGAATTCCTGAGTTGGAATATCTAATTATCTGTTGAAGGCCAAATTTGCAATCTGGAAAAGATCTTGGAGGCTAAAATCATGAGTGAGGTTATAATGAATGAATAAACCAAAATCATGCATAATAATCATTAATTATTAAAAATAAATGAGATCAGATATTATTTATCCACAAGAGCATAAACGATTATGCAATGGAATTATATAATAAATTATGATAAATAATGTGATAAAAGAATAGTGGAAATAGATGAAATGAATGTTAAGAAGTGGTAATAATAATGGCAAATTAAGAGACAAACATGCTTCAAGCTCCATTCCCAGATGTTTCTGTTTGTTTGAAGGTTGCCTCTATTTGTGTCCATAATTTACCTGTTTTCACATCAAATCCTTGAGTCAAGACATTTAACATTTGTAATAACAACAACATAGTTATTTTACCTATTTCTCTAGCATTGGATGGCTTTCTCTGCTACTCCAATTTATCCTTAGTGATCAAGTGGAAAACCATCTTCAACAACAATCCAAAGAATGGTTACAAGATCATGTTCTTCAATGTAGTGCTCCTGAGAAATGATCTTTATCAAAGAATGATTGTTAATATAGCTCATCAAAGATTTCATAAGGACCCTTTCATGAATAGCTTCTACAATAATGATCAAGAATCACAAGCTCCCACTAACTGTATACATGGTCTCCTTTTGGTAGAATCCCATCATCAAACACTTGAAATATCAAGAATATCTTCATCAAGTCAACAACATGTATTGTTGGCTGGAGAGCTCAAGAGATTTTCAGATTGTATTTGCTTTCTTCTCCATACTTGTATAAATTCCTTTTTTGGCATAGTTAAAGCTTGAGAAGGTGCCCAAATCAAGTTACAATTATGTGCCATATGACCAATGTTATGATACTTGAAGCACTCTATGTTGTTCTTGAATAAAAATTCATGACTTCTTCTTGGAAAATTGTTTCTCGGAGATTGACGGGGACCATTATATTTATCTTTGTGATATGCCCTACAATCTTTTTCCATGTGTCCAAAGGCTGTACAAGAATAACAATAACCAAGAAATAAACTTTGGTACCTGGGAGATGGAGATTTTCTTGATGTACTTCAGAAGCCTTTCTACCTTGAGATCCTTTGATTATAACCATTTCTTCTTGCATCCTTGACATCATCTGCATTTCTTCTTAGAATAGGATTTCGTTCATCGTTGCCTTAACTCTTATCCTTGCCTTTGCTAGATCTGGGAGCATCAACATTTCTTTCTGGCTTCCTCACATCCCTTTTGTTTGAAGTATGGTCACCCTTTCTTGAGGATTCACCTTCATAGCCAAGACCTGATTTATCAAATGGAGATCTTTGATGGCTGAGCATGTCATCCAAGGCTTGAGAGCTCTTCAAGATTTTGTCCATCCCTTCAACCTTTTTCCTAAGGGAGACATAACCTTTTTCCTAAGGGAGACAATCTCTTCTTACAATATTTCACAATCATTATTATTCTTAGCAAGTGGTTTCTCAGTTTCTTGCTTGATACGAGTAGCTTCATTTGTTTCTAGTTTAAGGGAGATGATATTTGACTTCATTTTGAATATTTATTCATTTTATTTTGATAGAATTCTCTCCATTTCTTCCTTGATTCTTGTAATTTACATGTTTCAACCTTGAGAATGTTGAGGTCGGATTTTAGTTTGAATATCTTTTCATCCTTCGCTTTTACTTGGTATATCATGGTATTTCTCTCCTTTTTCGCTGCATCAACTTGTCCTTCTATGATTACCAAAGATTCCATTGTCTTCTTAGCTCCTTGTGCTAACTTTCTTGCTTCTTGTAGTTGAGATTTGAGAGAGGAGACCTCTACCTTGTATTGACCAATCTCTTCTTCAAGTTTGTTCAAGCTCTTGTGCCTTTGTTCAATCTAACTTGACAAGATATCTTCCCATTTCTTTGCCTTATCCAATTGATTTGTCATGGAGATGACTTCTTCATGATGCTTTCTTTTGTTTTGATGAAATTCATTCTTAAGCTTGGCAAGCTCTTCATCCCTTTCTCGTACTTGAAGCTTGACAAGGTCAAATTTCTTCCTTGTTTGGTCTTGGTCACCAATTAGTGCTTTCTTATTAAGTTCCTTGTTTTCCTTTTTCAAATTGATAATCTCTTCCATGGCATCCATAAGTTTAGTGAGGAGATCTTGTTCAAAATCCTTTTCATTCTCTTCATCTTCTAGGTCTTCTTTAGCCTTGATGTCATCATTCTCATTTTCAACTTCTATGATGGGTTCTGGATTTCCTTCTTGGTTTCCATCATCTTCTTGACTAGTGGTCATGGTCAATGCTCCTTTTGAATGAAGGTCATGAAGTTTGTCCCATATACCCTTCACTGATGAACATTTTCCTAAATTGTCTTTATAGAATCTGGTAGCCCATTCAAGATTGCCTTCATTGCTTTTGCATTGTACTCCTTGGATTCTCCATCATCATGCTATCAACAATCACTGATTTCCAGATTTCAATGCCTTGAGTCTTAAGGAAATTCCTCATTCTTGCTTCCCGTACATCAAAGTTTTCATTGAACCATGGAGCCTTCACAAATTGATTGACTTCTATTTCAGTGGTAGAGGGGGACACATCTTTAGGAGGATTGGAGACTTTCCCATATATCAAAGTTTTCATTGAACCATGGAGCCTTCACAAATTGATTGACTTGTATTTTAGTGGTAGAGGGAGACACATCTTTAGGAGAATTGGAGACTTTCTTCCTTGGCTTTGTCATTTGTGTTCTAATGATCAACCTTCAAGCTGTTAGGATTTGTGTGAAGGTACTAGCTCTGATACCAATTGTTGGAAATACTGGGGGGCATGAATCAATATTCCTTTTCAATTGTTATTTTTTACCAGTTAAATCATTTATATTTAGAACACAAAATGAATAATAAGAATAAATGCTTTTATTAATATAATCTCTACAATAAATCAGGTACAATATATATATATATATATAAGGCTCCAACCCTTGATGAAGACACCGATCTTCAATCTCATAGGCTCCAACCTATTGCCAAGCACTTGGTCTTTTGTGAGGCTCCAACCTCTAGGGCTCCAACCCTATCTTCTCAAGGCACCAACCTTGAGTTTAGAAGCACCAACTCCAAGGACACCAATCCTTCCAATTTTGAGGCACTAACCCCAAGGGCTCCTACCCTATCTTGTCGAGGCACCTACCTTTTTTGTTTGAGGCTCCAACCTTCAGGGAACCAACCCTCTAGGCTCCAACCCACTGCTATTTTGTCTAGATATGTTTGATAGTAATTCTCTGCTCCCAAAATCTTCTTCACTGACTTCTGTCAATCTAACTTCACTGCTACATTAATGACAGCCTTGTCTCATAGAAGGTATCACTATTGCTCTTCATTATACCCAATAAAAATCTCCAAGTCACATCATGATGACTAATACATCATGGTCTTCAATAGTCTCCACACAACTTCAATGTGTCTACAATGAACTGTACTGAGCTCTGCACAAAAAAAACTCTCTGTTTAGGGCCTCTGTTCTCACTGTCATGGTAAATGCTTCAAGAGTGACTGCTTCAGGAATAACTACTTCAAGAGTGACTGCTTCAGGAATAACTACTGCAGGATTGACTTCTTTAGAGGAGTGACTATCATGGTTTCATATTGTGTGTTCAATTAAAGACAACAATGTTCATACTCAGATAATCTTTAGATCTACAAAGCATCCTTTTGAACTGTTATCTGAATCACTGTCAAAGACAGGTCCGAGCTTTTCAATAAATAACCTAGTCAACAGAATGTTCGGCCTTCCACTTCCTTCTTCTTCTGCTGGACCTTCGACTTCCTTCTTTTGTCGCTTGACCTTCAGCTTCCACTTTCATTCACTGTACCTTTGGCTTCCTCTTCTTTCGTTTGACCTTCAACTTTCACTTTCATTCGCTCAATGTTTGGCTTCCTCTTTTGTTCACTCGACCTTTGGCTTCCTTTCTTATGCTGATTCACGTTCACGAGTTGTGAACTTCTTTATGCTCTATTTTTGTGCTCGAGGTAGATACTTAGAATTGACGCATTTTAACTCATTTTTATACGAGTTTCACCAATGAACAAAGGACACGTCTATTGGAGGGAGGCTGACTTGTATATTAAAAATATATATCAGAGAGTCTTTTATCCATAGACTTGGTTATTCACAGGAATCCATATAAGAGCTACTATACCCACATGGAGGTCCCACATGCCACATCATCACCTTTAATTGCAATTGCAAGTTCATGAAAAATCAGAGTTATTCCTAAGACTCCTCGATATGCGATAAATACAAATCGGAAGTGTTTACATTGGTGGGTTTCAAACAAAGATCTG
The DNA here is from genome assembly GCA_000404065.3 of Pinus taeda. Taxonomy (NCBI): domain Eukaryota; kingdom Viridiplantae; phylum Streptophyta; class Pinopsida; order Pinales; family Pinaceae; genus Pinus; species Pinus taeda. Next base: position 14,313 of record APFE030256848.1, read on the forward strand.
ACCAATCACCAAGCAATCTTTAACACAGAACCCGCCAACGAACGCGGGTCCCACCTGAATGCACAAGATAAACCCGTGCCCATAAAATTCTCAAGTCCATTTAGTCCCAAGTCTTATCAGATTAGTACTCCACTATTGATCTCATCATTAATCTGATGATTGTTGATCCACCTAATCAACAAACCCAATTGTTGATCCTCCACTGTTTGATCAAGGCACACTAGATCCAATGGTTCACAATGATATTGCCCAGGGAACTTGTGCGATGCTTAACCGCCCCTACGGAGCCAATAAGGATTATAAATCCTTGATCTACAAAAGTTCGGGTCCGTTTTGAGATTTAAAGTCTGATCACTTTATGACCCAATATCCATTGGATATACGAGCTCATCAAATCTATAGCGTGTGGGTCTTCAACTAGCATACGGGTTAAAAACAGAGATTGATGGCTAGGATTTAGCACAGGCTGAGATTGATGGCTAGGATTTAGCGCAGCCCTTCAACCATGATCAAAACATCTGTACACTCCTAACCTTCACTCTTCCAATAGCTATTGCTCCTGTGACTTATCTTCACTCTTCCGCTCTTTTGGTAGCTATTACTCTTGTGGCTTATCTTCCTGTGACCTCTTATAACTCTGTTTATGCTCCTCCGCTATTTTCTTCCTATCGGTTCTTCTTGGACATATATTACATACAATACTTCCAATATGGCTCCTTCGATGTTTTCTTCTTTACTCCTCTGTTATTGTTGTTGCTCTTTGTTCTTTTGATAACACTTACCCTTGGGAATATGCAATAACCTACTTCTCTTGCTCCAATTACTTGCTTCTTTGATGGCTTTTGATAAACTCTTCATCTTACTCGTTGGCTTCATGATGGCTTCTCCTCTTTGGCTTCTTGCTCCCATTGCTTCATAGATCTACTGCTTCTATTTTGTCCATATATATATATATATATATATATTCAATCCACTTGGGTCCTCCATCTCATCATATCATCATATATCAAACTTTCATCATTATGAGCATTATGATCAATAGGCATCAATGGGCAATCATGTACCAAAGAATTTGCCATCACAAACACTACTATATTGACATAAATGACAACCTAGATTAACATGTCTTACCACTCCTCCTAAACATAGTTGTGTAAATATAAGCACATCGTAAATTAAAAGTGAACACCTATGTATACTTTTGACAATGGCGCAAAAAAGTTGGGTAATTTAATTGTTGGTTACATTACTTGCATTAAATTATCAATCCAGTGTTCATGTTCTTGTGAAGTATAATTGCACTATACATGATAGGTTATCTAGTTTCAATTGAAAAGGAAATTAAATTATGGACAATATTGTAAAGTTAAAATAAAACCTACTCATGGAAATATCTAATTGAGTGCACACATGTTCTTTCTCAAATACTATTAAATAAATTATTGAATTCAGAGCTTGAACAATAAAGTAATTCAGTTCAAATATATTCTAGTTATATACTATGAAATCTTTGAAATTCTGTTCTATTGAATAAGAAATGAAACTTAATCTATTGGGATTTGAAAATAAATCTAGTCTATTGAATTTTGAAAGCAAATCTAATATATTGTGCTTTTTTAAACAAATATAATATATTGAACTTTGAAATAAATTTACTTTATTGAACTTGAAATTAAATCTAATCTATTAGAATTTGAAAATGAATCTAATCTATGAAAATCAATTCAACTCTATTCAAGTAATAAATATTATTCTAAAACAAGAAGCAAGCGATTGAAATTAAATTGTAGAAATCCTGTTGAGATTACTGATGTGTGCATATCAATTAAACTCAATAAAAACTAAAATATCTATAAATTTGAGACTAATCGATTTAAAGAACAATGAAATAAATTTTTTTGGTTGTTTTTGGCTTTTCTCAAGTGCTTGACTTGTGGAAGATAAATGAAAACATATGAGTAATAGGAAAGATACAATCTAAGTTATAAAAACAATGCATTAATCTAAATATATCCAAGACAAAGCATTAATTTAAGTGCAATAAAAAGTAGATCATAAATAAATAAAATTTAAAGCATCTATACTATTGTACGCACACTTTTGCGGGGGGCCTCCTGAGATGTACGAGGTGATGGAAACTTTAGATCACGATAGTAAAATCACCAACAAGGATTATAACGACATCATAATAGAGGTTTGTATTAATTGCAATGCTTAAATATAGTTCTATTCACAACAATAAGTATTCAAAATATATTAACTTTTGAATAGTCTTTCACGTCCAGGTGAAGCGTTTATATAAAGTATCAAATTAAAAAACTTTGAGAATTCATTTCCTTATAACTAGAACTCGAACTAACATTTCTGTTTTATGACTAGAATAGGAGTCTTTCTTCTCACACTTTATTACTGAAGGATAGAATTGTGAGAAGACACATCATCCATTTCAATTTTATCTTCATATATTGCTTCCTTGATGATAACCCTCACTCGCTTGATTATAGAACTGATTTCCTTAATATTCTCTATGTCATAGGTGTGCCATGTCTACTTTTATGGTAAGTTTGACTCATAAGATTTGGTGAACTTGTGAACCTCCACTTGTGGCTAATAGGTGGATCCTCATCTTCGAAACATTTGGCAACTTCCCATATGCTTTGGATGATTTTAACACATGTGAACCTATAGGATCTTCAATTCAACTGCAAAATGTTAGTAGAGATACATAATATGCACAATTCGGTAGCTATTGTCTAATCAAACCAATTTCACAAAGTAAAACATATAGACTTGAGTTGATAATGAAAATTTACCTTATCAATGTATTTGCATGTCCCAGATGACTCTTAACCCATGGAGAATATGAAATGGGATGGGAATAAATGACAAATTAAGTGAAAAATGAAATATAAATTGTCAAAAAGAGGACAAATTTGGAAGCTCAACAATTTCAAGGGTGCCTCTTGGTGCATCTAGGGAAACATATGGCTAATTCCCTTTATGCCTCCTCTTTATTTTCTTAATATGCAATATGTCCACCTGCAAGACAAATGTATGCAAGGTTTCACTTTTAAAATCCTCCAACGCACCTCCTATTTCATTCTTAATGACTGAAGTAAAAGATGAAGGAATTACCAACCCTGATTTGATCTACCTCTCTTCTTGTATCTCTTGAGTGGTTTTTGAACATTATTTTAATGTATTGATAATTGAATTGATAAATATATCAATTGGAAAACATATTGAGTGTATCCGTCAACTCTTCTCTGACCCCTTGGAGCAAGACTAACTTCAATGAATCTGGATCAAGGGTGCAGCTAGACCTCTTGTAGCTCAGCTAAAATATTTCTTCGAAATATTGTAGTGGTTCATCTAGCCCTTGAGCCATTTTGAATATTTTCTCCCTTATATCTCTTTCTTTGCAATAGTCCCTGTATTTGGGGTTGAATGCCTATTGCATCTGGCCCTTTGTAGTAATGCTTTCCCCTTCTAAACTCATGATCCAACACAAGGTTGTGTCCTCGAGGGTAGAATGAAACAATTTCAGCTTTTGCTCATTAGATGTATAATCATATATCCTACATGCTACAAAACATTAAAACATGAAGGTGTCAAGGTCCTCATAAGTCATTCCATGGAAGTGTGGAAGAGTAGTGTGGATGATATTTTTCATTTTAGTTTCCCCATTTGTCGCCCTGATAGGAAAGGATTCAGGTTGTCTATTTATAGCCATATTCCTATTAGGTTATGGGGGTTCTTATCCTCCTATAGGCTCCTCAAAAATATATATTTTCTCACCTAAGAAGGCCTCTAGATCACCTGTAGACAAAGTGGGAAGCCCACAATCAGCTAGTGAAGGCTACTTGTTTTTAGGAGAGGGTTTTAGGTAGAAATTTCCATGAATTATCCCTAACTCTATGAGGCATGAACTAAATGATTTATTTTATTTTGTTTTATAAATAGAAATTTTGATGAAAATGTTGTGTTTTTTTCTTCAAGAAATGAAATGAAAATGAATCATCTTAGAGGAGAAAGTAGTACTTACTTTGACACCTCCCCCAGAAATGGCACCAAAAAGTGATGACCCTTGGTATTACAACAAGAATGTTGAAACTCCCAAGGGCCTCAACTTTAATTATCAACCTGGGGTCCATACAAAATTAAGAGGTATTGCCACTATATTGACATCAAGCAATGTATTCTACTTAGGTTGATTTGATGCAGCTTAAGAGAAGTTAAAATGCACAGAGACCATTATGCTACAGGAAATGCTAAAAAAATTCGATGACTAGTAAATAGATCTATTATAACATGTAGGAAAGGGAACAACTAAAAGGAATCCTATTATATTGCACAAAATTAAATGAAAGAAAGTAAACTCTAATCTAATTGCAAGAACATAAATGAAAATAAGCAATTCTACCTTGTTTTACAGAAAGTAAATCTATGCTATTGCAAGAAAGTAAATGACTGAAATAAACCTATTCTATTGTAAGAAAAAAAGCAAAAACTTCAAGAATGATGGAGGAAAACCAATCCTACTCTATGGTGCATGCTAAATCAATTATGCAGCTGAAAGGTGACATACAAATAACAAACGCTAATTGTAGAAACAAAGTTGCAACTACTAGGTTAAATTTCCTAAGGGGTCTCTAAACCTATAAAATTGATCTCCGGGGTCTAATGAATGTTTAAAGATGACGAGGAATGATAAAAAAGCTTCTGGTGCAAATATGAGGACGTTCTAAGGGAATCTACATATTGTTACAAGATGACCCTGTTTCACTATAGGAAACATCTGAGAGAAAATTTATGAGGTCTAGATGTGGTTTGAAGAGTGGAGAAGGTAGGTAAAGTTTGTATAAGGGAATGATAGGTCCTTTCCAACCCCAGGTATTCCCAATGGATAAGCTCATACAAGGAAGAAACAAAATTGGGGGTTTCATGTAGCTTAATTAGGCAAAATTTAGTTTGTTGGAAGTTTCCAGATATGTAAGACAGTGGGTGAAGATTTGGTTTTGTCAGTGAACTAAATGCATAAAAAAATACCAACTTTTCTTACGAAACAATACCATCTATCTAAAACTAAAGTACATGGTTAAAAAGAAAGGTCTATAACCAAATGATAAACTATTAATGTGTAGGGAAGTAAAATGATGGAAAGGATGAGTTAAACTCTAAATAAATAAAAGAAACTATTTTTGTGTTTATTAGGACAAGGTACATAAACATAATTGGAAAAGAGATTACTGATAAACCTTGCAACAAAAATATTTTTTTAGAGATGAGATTTGCATAAAATCATAACTAAACTAAATGCATGGAAATAAAATGTACAAGAAGTGGGCTTGAGCACCTAGGTTGGGCCCTAACCCAAGGAGACACAAATCCTTTAGAAGAAGATCATATTGAGAACAAACACGTGCTTTTCATTAATCTTCAAAAGTTCTCATACATGAAACATGAAATCCTAAAATAATAGGAAATAGATTTTCTCTAATGTTGACTATCTTCCGATAGAGTTTTGAATCCATCCTAGGTTTCTAAGGCCCCTTATTTATACAAAAAGTGCTTGAAGGGTAGTCTCCTTAAAGGGAGAACTATGTCCATCCAAAATCCATAAAAATGTGGATTTGGTTACCTGGTGTCCTTGCAACTATAGAGAGGTAGTAAATGTCCTTAACCTAGTCAAGTTGTGATTAGCCTTCAACAGGGAACACAACCCATAATATTCTCTTTCTAGATTCTTTTGTGATCTGCATAATATATCCTCAATATCCTACATATTTAACACATAATTAATGCATTAGGCACACAAGATCAATAAATTATATCTTAACCCTCCTAAGAACATATTAAAGTTGAAAAATACATTATCAAGTGCAAAATGAAAGGTTAAGTATGCTTAAGTATGGTTAGATGGGATTTAAATTATACTTATTTGGGAGGCCCATCAGATGACCATCCAGATCATGAAGAAACCCTTATTCTTTGATTTCTTCCTGTAACAATGATCCCTCTAATGGAGGGTTAACTTCTAAAGCATCTGGTTGTACTGGATCAAAAGAACCAAGAAAATCACATCTACATCTTTAGGGTGAAGGATTAGTTTTTGCAAGTGAAAGGCCATAAAGCCTCCTATATCAATGAACCTGTTGATCATTCATTGTTTAAAAATGGAAATTAAAAAGGACAGCCAATCTAAGGTAAGCTAGGATCACAAAGCACTCCACTAAAAATATCCTAAATATATCAAGAAAGAAAATTACTTTCAATTATTTGCTCTAGGTTAGGACCAAATACCAAAATACAATAAAGTGGATAAGGGGCCTTCCAAAGGAAATCATGTAGAAATTTTGAATAATAAACACATATTCAATGGAGATTATCCTGATCATGTACTATTACAGAATACATACACAATACATAAGCTCCTCTACGTTGATCATCAATATAGCAGCATCAATAACAATAAAACATCAAGAGCATGCACACATTAACACAGTATGTAACCCGGGAAAGCTTACAGTTGAAAACCCCACACTATCTGTATATTAATGATTGAGAACATGTAACATTACAATAGTCAATACTTCTCACAAGTATCCAGCACTATCTCCACCTGTTACACACAATACAACTCAGATCTGATCTCCAAATCTATTCCACTGCTTGCCTGCCTCCACTGCTCAATACCTACCCAAGAATGGATGAGAATGGTTGAACCAAACTCGTATTTACCTCAAAAGAATCACTCACACTGGGAAACACGTGAACAGAGGCTATAATCACTTGCTATTGGCCAATTCTCATTGGCATAACTCAATCCCATTGATTGTGAAAATCCTCATGCACAACTATAGTCACAACTGATAACAATCTGATCCTCTAACACCTGTCCCTGCTGAACTGAACATGCAATGACATGAAACTGAGTTAACTGATGTATTCTTTAGTTGCATTATGAGTTAATAATTAGTTTAACAACTCAGCATTAGTCTATTTGCAGTTAGACTAATTACAACTAGTTTAACCAAGTCAAACTGAACACAACTCCATCAACTCCACAATCAACTCCACCAAACTCAACTGATTGAGTTCTAATTGAAGTCATGCATGCGACAACTCAACTGGCCCACAAAGAAAGTGTATTTCCTTCTGACAGCTACATGTGCCACATCCGTAGCTCAAACTGAAGTGCTCCAAGAGAATAAGATAAAGTTTATAGTCTAAATATTATTATAAGACAATTATATTTGACTTTTCTATTTTTAGCAGCCAGTCTAAAAATAGACTTTGATCACTCTTGTTGTGATCACTCCTGGTGATCACTCCTGCTATGATCATCCCTGTTGTGGTCACTCCTACTGTGATCATCCCTGCTGTGGTCACTCCTGCTGTGATCATCCCTGCTGTGATCCAAAAATAGAACTTGCGCCATAATTTGCCTGCGGGCCCACTTAGTGAAGGCGACTCTTTTCACTAAGCTCCATCATCTTGTTGCAATCTCAACACTTGGAGTGGTTGTTTAGCTGTTGTGGGTCTTATAGCTCCTGAGGAAGGTTAGTAAAGTTTTTTTTTGTTGATTTGAATTCCTTAACTATACCTAGGAGGTTGAGTCATGTCATAGTAGCTCCTCCTCCCATATTTACCCTTGCAGGCCGGTGACAGTGGGTAGATATGGTAGGGGTGGTTACACAATGCCTCTAACAAGGAGAGACCCTGGAAATGTCATTAAGGCTTAATCTCCATGGATATGAGAACATGCAACAGATAAGGGATTTGTGATACACAAAATGGCCATACCTAAGGTATGACAATGTGCATTTAAGAATGACAATTTGGGTATTTTGGTTGGATAAGTGAATTTATTGTTCCTGAATGATCCCAATTAATACTTGATTTCAAACCAAACCACTTGTCCATCCTGTAGAGATCGATGAGCTCGTGAAGAGACATGGAGTACATAGTCCCTTCATGTGAAAGCCTCCACTTATTATCTACACTAGGTGGAAGAGACTCATTACACCTATCAAGTCTGACATTCATACAATTACATTCAATGCTGCTCTTGCAATTCAAGGAGTTACCAAAACAATTCCTTTCCTTTTCCATATGGCATAAAACTTTATTAAGGAATTGGATAAAAGCTCCCCTGCTCATTATTCAATTATAATATTCTAAGCTCAAGCATTGCCCTGTGATTATCCAATTTGTTAGCATCTTCATTTAGGTGTCTGAGAATATGAAAGAGGGAAACATTTTCAAAATTTTCCAATTGCATGGAAATTGTGTTCACCATGGCCGGTGAAGATGGATCTCAATTTGATTTCTCCTTAGAGATCATCCTTATGACTATGATCGAATCCCCGATAACTTTTATTCTTCTTATTCCGTTTGTTATAGCTATGTCCAAGCCTTTCCATAATGCCAAAAATTCAACTTGGTTATTTGTTGTTGAACCCAATCCCCAAGCAAATCTAGTCTTTGTTTGTTCTTCGAGGTAGAAGATCACCTTCCTGCTGCTACCACCCTTGGGTTTCCCGTCGAGGCTCCATCAAAAAATAACATGGTAGAAGAATGACTATTTTTCCAAGTTTGAAACTCCTCAATTCCCAATCTTAGACAAGGGATGGTAATGGCATATGGGTGACGATTGAATCTAACAACATGATCTAGAGGAATAGATATATCTATCAAGCTCCTCTCCATTGCAAATAATTCTCGACTTCAGAATCTTTAAGTCCTCTGGCTGAAATAGGTTCAAAAAGAAAGGATGAGGCTTTAGAGGTCATGTGATGAATAGAAGGAGACTCATCATTGAAGATCACTTTATTCCTTTCTAACCAAATGGACCAACACAAGAATTGGAAGAGACACCCAGATTTATTCTATCATTAGGGAAATTGTTTTGCCAATATTCGAACATCTCCTACCAACTTATACAGATAGAAAAAATAATATACACTTTTCCTAAGGCCAATTTCCAAACTAACAAAGAGAAAGAACATTTGTGGAATAAATGAGAAATGGATTCTTCTTCAGATTTATATGGAACACACCTTGAAGGATTGTGGATATTCATGTGCCTGAAATTTTCTGCAGTAAGGATTTTCCCATGGATCAACATCCAACAAAATGAGTTAAACTTTGGGATAATGTCCCTATGCCCGACTTTTTCCCAAATTTTCAAGGGAGTATGATGCGGGAACTTACGCAACATAAGCTCGTAGCATTCTTTGACTAAATATTGGAGGGAATTACTTGGACATTAAGTTTGAATACCCAATGAGCAATAATTAGTGGGAGCAAGTTTTTTTAAGGAGGAGACCAAGGAGACTCACTGGCTATGGAGATGAACCGAGAGACCATGACAATCCCAGCCTTTCCAAACACCATATTTGTATGAAATGGAGATATCCTTTAATCTCACAATACCTTTATTTGACATCCAATTTACAAGTTCATTTATCTCAATCTGGCGATTTCTCAATTCAGTCGGGGGAATATTATATTTTCAAAGGTTGATTCTAGCCCCATTCCCTGCATGCCATCCCAAATTTTCAATTATTAGAGGGGTCATTGCCTTGTAGAGCTTCCAGATCTTAGAGCCATTACTTGACCATTAGACATTTTCAGCTCTAAGCAAGAGAGTTTTATGAATGCATTTCTTTAGGAAAGCCTCCTTCCATCACTCTTTGGGATCTGAAATCAATTTCCATATTATTTTAGCCCCCATAGCTAGATTCATGTATGTTGGATCTTTTTTTTCCAACCCTTCACATTCTCTTAGAAGGTGAACTATGTTCCAATTGATCAAATGAAATTTTTTATCATTTTTTTTACCCCGCTGCCATAAGAACTTCCTGAGCATGATGCCAATTTGATTAAGGACGCTTTTCAAATCAAGGAGTCCTAAACACAGATAAATTGGGAGGGCTGATAAAACTGATTTATTTAATATTTTTTTTCTCAACTATGTTCAACCAACTTGCTCCCCAACCTTGAATTTTCTTCTTGAATTTTTAGAATATCTCCTCCCAATATTTTTTGAAGGAAATCCCCAGAGAGATTAGGACTCCCAAATATTTGAAGGATTTCCAACCAAGATGAATTAGAAAATCCACAGCTGTAGATATTTCCTACATACTTGTGTTAAAACAATTCTAGCCATATAGAAGACTTTTTTTTTTTTTTTTAATCAAACCTCCCGATAGGTCTTTGTAATCATCTAAAATCACCTTGAAATGCTTGGCTATGATTTTTGATGGTCCTCCCATAAGAATCATGTCATCAATGAATTGAGAGTGGTTAATGTCTTGAAATTCCTGGCAATATTTAATCTCGACAAATACCCATTTACTCTAGATTTTTCTAAGTTTCTGCTTAAGCTTTCTGCCACTCAGATATATAAAAGAGGAGAGAGTGCACCCCTGTCGTAGACCTTTGGTAGCTTTAAAGAAATATGTGGGTCTACCATTGATCAAGGGGGCGATCCACGAAGACCCAATGCAAGCTTTAATCTAGAAAATGAATTCTTTGCAAAAACCAAGCTTCTCCAAAATGAGAAAGAGGAATGAATGCCTTACCCGATCGAAAGCATTAGCCATGTCCAACTTTATTACAAAACTCGGTTCATCCCTCTCCTTACTTGAGTTAATAGCCTCCTAAACTAATATGATGTTGTATAGAATGTTTCTATGCTGAAGAAAAGCCCCTTGATTTTCAAAGATTAATGTCACCAAAAGTTTCTTTAATTTGCCAACAATATTTTTTGTTAATATCTTATATGAGGCATTGCATAATGAGATGGGGAAAATTGAGAGAAATTCACAAGATTAGATTCCTTGGGGATCAAGACGATAAAATCTGAGTTTATTCCCCCTCCAACCTTATCTTTGCATTTCAACCAATTGAGCATTTTGATCAAATATTTTCTAATCAACATCCAAAAGGCCCTATAGAAGCTTATACGAAAGCTATCTGGACCATGAGATTTATCGGGATCCATTGACAAAATTGTTTCAATCACCTCACCTTCATCAATTTCGTTCATGAGCTGGCAATTTTCCAAGTCTGAAATCATTGGGAGAAATGTAGACAAAAATTCTTCAACCTTACAAGGATCCATCTCGCTTCCTAACAAATATAAGGCCTTGAAGTGCAAGAAGGCTTTTGCTTTTATTTTAGTGAAGGAGGAGATTTTTGCATTACCCTTCGGAGTAATCTCCCTCACCCTATTCCTTAACTCCCTCAATTTTGATTGCTTGTGGAAGAATTATGTGTTTTGATCACCTGGCTTCAACCAAATGCTTTTGGATTTAAGCCTCCAAAATTTCTCCTCTTTTCAATTTTCTTGAAACATCTACTTGTTTAAATTCTTCTCCTTCTCCATATGCCAGTCATCAACTTCATTTTTTTTAGATATTAGATAAGTGATGCTCCAATTCTTTGACTAAATCAAATTTCTTCTTGCGAGGCAATACATACACCTCCTTTGTCTAAGTTCTTAAAGCTTGCTTGACAAGCTCTATTTTTGACTCCCCAACAAACGCTGGAGAGCCACAAACAGGGGAATTCCAGCCCTGCTTTATGATATACGAAACCCCTTCTTCCTTCAACCACCCAGGGTTATACTAAAATGAATAGGGCTCAAGGCATCCTTCACTCCAAGCTCTAGCGAAATTGGACGATGATTCGACTCACTTTGAGCCAGAATAGAGGAGAAGGAATCCAACATTTGGAAAATCCATGAGCTATGAATTAAAAATTAATCAAGATAGGCCACAAAGAAACCATAGCCACTTCTCCTATTCGACCAAGTATACTTCCCTTTACTAAGTTTGATATCAATTAGATCCCATTTTACTTGAGGTCTTCCATCTTTTCTCTAAAGGGGTCATAAACAACATTTCCCCCTCTTTTCTCAAAAGCAAAAAGTGTTGTGTTGAAATTGCCTCCTATAATGGAACCATGGTTCCATTGTTCATCTTTGAGTGAGATGAGCTTGTCCCAAAATTCCACTTTTTCACCATACATGGTTGGAGCATAGATATTCACTACTTTAAATCTTTCCTTGGAATAATTTATTTCCAAGATGAGAGTTATCCAATTAACATTCTTTTGAAAATCAATAAGGGAAAAGTATAATTTATTCCAAAAGATACCTAATCCTCCAGATGCTCCCCAAGATCTTTGCGCAACTCCACCACTATCTTTCCAAAATACTTTAGCTGCATTCATAAGTTCTACCTCTTCTATCTTTATCTCCTGGAGAAAAAGAATAAAGGGCTTCATTGCTTTAATCAAGTCTTTGACCAAGAGGGATTTTGAGGGTCCTCCCAAAACCCTTATGTTCCATGAAAGGAGCTTCATCATTTATTGGGAGGCAAGTGAGATTTGAGACCTCCTTTTGTTGTTCACATTTGACCCTTATTCTTTGAAGACTTCAACATATTCGAGATTTGTGGCTGATTCCCCAACTTATTATTATGTTCTGCTTCATTGTACCCAATCTCTTTTTGGAGTGTCTGCCCCTTTTCTCGGCGACACTCTCAACTTCCTAACTACTTGCTTCCTTAGTCCTACCAACATTCATATTCGAATTTCTCGTAATTATTTTTCTTGGCCCTCCTCGAGGACCACCCAAACCTTTAGGAGGAGATTTTGCTTGCACAATCTAACAAAGAATAGGACCACATTCAACAAAGGAAATATCTCTAGATGAATTAGGGATTAAAGAGGACTAAATCCCTTCAGGGGTTGGAACCTTTGAGGGTTCATGATTCTCCCCCTCTTTTGGGTCTTCATTCTCCTTTTTGCCTAAGAGGGACAGTGGTTGGGCTTCTTGATCAAGATCTTCCCACTGATTTGCCTCCAATGATTGGAATGCCTTGAGAGGGTTAGAAGGGGTGGAGGGCATATTGTTGCCTTGAGGAACATTGTTTCTATTTGTTGTTGCGTTTTTCTTGTTTCCTCTTTTCTTCTGAGTCTTCCATTGTTCCACTTGGGTTTCCGCGGCCGCTCCAACTTTGTTGACATGGTAATTTTGCATTCTTGAGCAAAATGCCCATATTCATGAAAAGTTTGACACTTGAAGGGGAGTTGTTCGTAGTCCAAAATTTGATAGTTTTTCTAGTCTCCCACTATGAGAAAGGTTTCTATAGGAAGCCCCTTTTCAAAGTCTACTTTAACACATATCTTGGCACATGCAAACTATCCCCCCTTAGGTTCAACTTTTCCAATGTATTTACCAACTCCATTACCAGTGGCTCTGAGACAATCATCGCTCCAACAAGAGAGTGGGACGTGTGGGGGTTTCACCCAAACTGGAACAACATTTGGGATATCCACATAGGGTTGAAATCAAAGCACCACTTGTTCATATATATTCCCTTGGTCCCAAAGAAGTAAGGACCCTTTTTGAAAACTACTTCTTTGTATTCCTTTAGCTCGAAAAGGAAAGCAAAGAAGCCATTCCCACATGCATAAATACCCACATTTCCTTTCATCCTAGATTTCCAATTTTTCTCAATCCATTGCTCCATGGACTTCAACGATGGCCACATCCCAGTAAATTTTCAAAGCAAAGCTCGGTTAAGGAAACCTAAAGTAGTTTGACAAAATCCAGAGGGCATCACAACATATGGAATTTCGTCAACCCTTTTCACGAATTTTGAAGGATTTTCCTTAGACTGTTGTTTTTAAGGAAGAGATGTGATCAGAGCCTGAAAGGGTGTTGTATCATTCGGTGGAGGGGGGGGGAGCCCCCTTTGGGCAAGCCATGGCGAGAACGTAGATGGAAGACGACTAGGGTTTCTAAGGTTGAGATGAGAGCAAACATTAATTTTTTTAGCCCCCAACAAAATTAATCAACCATACTTAGTGAAGTATTATTGTTGTATAATATAAAAGTTATCAGTGTTTTTAGATATAATGTAGAATTTTTTTGATGTATTATTTAAACGTCCTCTTTTTACTTGGTCATATCTATATTTATTAAGAGTATTATAACTTTTTTCGTTTCCTTATATTTTTGATAAAATGATAGGGTTAGAAAAACTTGTTTTGATGTGAAGAGTAAAGAGAGGGGTTGCAATGTAAAATTACAAAGGTAAGTAGATGTAATTTCTAAATATTAAAAATAATTTTAAATATTTAAAAGTTTTGTTTAAATGAATTATATATTTAATAAAATTATAATTATAATTAATAATTCATAATAAATTAATATTTTTCTTACCATTACTATCTAACCAGTAAAATATACTTTAAATCATAATGAAGCAAGGAATGTTCATAGGGCGACATTGAAATCAAAATATTCTGGTTCTCATCGTTCATTGTAATTTGAAATCTCGTGAAACTAAAGTTGATGTTGATATTGATATTTACTTGTTGGATGTGTGAGGGCCTACACGCAGTCAATTTCACTTCTACTTAACAACAGAATGATTGACAAAGTTTAAAGTGTCATGAATGAAACGTTCATATCGAATGATAATAACATTGCCGTTGCACTAAGTGCTTTTTCTGGTTTTTAAATTCTGATTGAGTTTATTAATGTAATTAATCATTAATTTTATAAATAAATCATATGATTATTACTTAGTAATAAATTTCAATTTCCATAAAATTTTAAAGATCTAGTTATCATATTATATATTAGGAAAATATAAATATATAAATAAATTTGATATAATAATATATTATTATAATTACACATGATGAGGTAGATCTTAAGTAAACATATAAACGTAAACGTAAGTATGTAATGTTTAACATTTAACATTTCAATTTAATATGGCCATATCAATCTATTAATCTCATTATTATTATTAAAATATAAAGAGATTTATTAACACTCAAAAAATATGTATTGTGAATAAACAAAAATATAAATAAACTAAAAGTATCGTAACTAAATAAAACTTTTGTTTAACTCTAGGTATGGTAAATAAATAAAACCTCTTTTTATATTTACTCCACCAGCCTAGATCCATGTAATTCCGGATCTATTAAGATCAAATCTTTCCAGGTGCAAACCTCTCTTTTGAGTGCAAAACTTGAGGAAAGATTTGCACCTCGAGAGATTTGTTTTGAGTTCAAAACTTGAGGAAAAGTTTGCACCTCGAGAGATTTAATCCCTCTTCGCTCTTGATAAATCCAAAATTAACATGAATCTACACTAGCTTTAAAATCACAAGAAAATAAGACATAAAATATTTATCAATTATATATTACTATTATTTTTAATGAGATAAACTTACTAATTATTTATGGGAACTACTAAGTTTTACGTATCATAATTAAAAGTTTACATACTTGAATTTCCTCTTAAATTTGAATTTAAACCACTATTAAACACTTATTAATATATAAATAAAAATTATTATTATAATAATTATATAATCAATGAACATAAATTACAAATATTTAAATATATAAATTATAGCCCCATCATTGGCAAATTGAAATGAAGAAGGATATTTACTTCTTTCTTTTTAAAGGTTTTTTTTTGGAACTTTTAGTAAAAATAGATTTCTTTAATTTTTTTTTTTGGGGGGGGGGATGGTCAATTTTGTGTCTCATCTATTTTGAAAATAAATAAAATTAATTATTTTAAATTTTATATAAAATATAATTTTAATTTAAGGTAATAATGTTATGTTTTTATTAAAATAAATTATTTTTATAAGATATATTATTTTATGAATAATTATATTAAATTATTATTAAAATTTATTTGAATTTTAAAATTTGGATTTGAAATATAAATTTAAAATTAATAATAATATTATTAGTTTTTACGATTTGGTAATAATAATATTATTAAAAATGTGACTATGTTTAAATTATGACTATTAGCAATAAGAGTTAGCTCTAATATTGATAACGATGACTATAGCATATGTTAAAGACAATGTTTAGATTGTGATTACTGTTTTGAGATGCAAACTATTAACTTAATGTCACAATATTCTTTTTCACTTTGATATATATGTTCTTATTTGTGTTCTTATTATGTTCCAATGTCCAATGTCATTATCATATATTAGAGATAATGTGTAAATTTTATTGAAATAAAGTGAATTGTATGTAATATATTGTTTTGAGAACAAGACATTAATTTCATTGAACTTTTTTCTAATTTAGAAATTGATTTTAAAATGTAAATTTTAAAATTCTTAAATTATTATTAGTTTCCATTTTAACAAAAATCAATTTTGAAATATAAAATCTTAATCTATGTCATATGATTTTTTCATTTTAATACTAATATTATTAATTATGAATATTAACTATATGAAATAGTTTTAAACATTAATAACAATGTCTATACCATATCTTGAGACAATGTTTATATTGTGCTTATTACTTTTGAAATAGAAATTATCAATTTAATACGATAATATTCTTCTTATATGTAAATTGTAATTACTAATTACATTATGTAAAACTAACTTAATAGTCAATATCTTTATCATATCTTACAAGCAATATGTTAATTTCTATATAATATGAGATATATTGTTAATAAAGTAAATTATATGAGATATATTGTTTTGAAATAATCCATTAACTCTACTCAATTTTTTTCTAACTTAAAAATATAAATTCTTAATTTAATAATTATATTATCTATCTATTATATATATATATATATATATATATATTATTGATATATTTTAATTATATTTTATTAATTATTAATTATAAAGTGTAATGATAGAGTGTTATTGCTAAATCACATTACAATTTTTGTTGTTAATGCGTTTTTGAACTACTAAATCTGGTTTATCATCAAGATTTCGATGAAGCTTTTCGAACCAAAGCCTCGTTCATCATCACTACTTGGATAAAAGTACTTTCATCGAAATCTTGATGATGAACTAGAATTTCATCGAAATCTTGATGACGAACCAGAATTTCATTGAAATCAAACTTAATGATTCTAAAAATAATAGACAACAAAAATTACAATATAATTTACCAAACACATTTTCCCATATCATTATAAATAAAAAAAAATTACATTACAAAATATAATATTAGTATAAATATAGTTGACAACATCTTTATTATATTATTTTGTTATATATTAAATTAGAGTGTAGATAGATAATTTTCTTTCATGATAAAACATAGACAAGAAAATAATAGAAGATTCTCACCAATTTACTCAACCAATCCAGACATAATGAGATAAAATTTTAATTAATAAAATAATGAATTCCCACCCATTTACAGCTACAATATAGAAAAACCCAAAAAACGCTGCGCCAGCTTTAAGCTCAATCACAGCCAACCTCAACTACATCCCATTAAGAAAAAAAGGAAAAGGGTGAGCCCCTACCTGCATCGATTGAAACGTATTATTCCTTTTTTTTCCTAAAGGAACAAACGTGCTGCGGCTGTCCGTTTGTCTGTTCACATCATCTAACGGCCCCTTCTCTCACACACATTCTCACATACTATTTGGACTCCACTCCTCACTCCACCTATAGTTTGGTGAACTTTCCCTTCCCTTGGTTCTCCATTCTTCCAAATTCCATGACCAGTCAGCCCTGCCAGTGTATCCCCCTCTTCTTCTATACATAGGAGCTTGAGACCGCAGGTCAAAACCCAGAAAGAGACCCATTCCAATGCTTCTGGGAGCCGCCCAGTGAGCTTCAGCGCACAACATTTATCTTAATCAGGAGCCAAAATGGGTCGGAGGTCCAGGAGCAGGAGGAACCAGATGCTGGCGAGGTCGAACCGTGTGAAGACACTGGCTCCTCTCATGGAAGAGCCCACTGCCCAGCCATATGACGATGAGGATTCTGCCAAGAAATACAGCCCATGGGGTGGTCTCAGGGATTGGCTCAGAAATCGAAATGTTGGGAATACTGGCTGGCTTATGTACAGCAATGGCAGAAGCAGCGCAGGGAACTGCTCCGATCTTAAGCTCCTGCTGGGAGTTCTGGGATGCCCTCTGGGTCCTATTGGTGTTACCAATGATCCGCTTCCCCACCTCTCCATCAAAGATGTCCCTATTGTAAGTAATTTCGCCTGGTTTTTGGAAAATTCTCGAGTGAATTTTTTGTTCTGTGATTTGGGTTTTGATGTGAGGGTTGGAATTCTCATATAGAGAATGGTGTATCAAAGAGCTTCTCCACTGTAAGTAATTGCGCAGGGGCTTTGAAGTCTGGAGTCAATTTTGTTCTCTGTAGTTTGGGTTTTGATATGAGGGTTGGATTCTTGATAGAGCGAGTGACGTTGGGCTGTGGCTTGGTTATTCGGATGGGATATTGCCATGCAACGCCATGCAAACAGTTCAAGGTCAAACTCCAGTGGGGGTAGAGCTGGTCCCTCTTGGAATTGAATAAGAACTGCCCAAGGCCTGGCAATTCGATAAGAAGCGCATAACTTGGAAGATTGTTGGTTTCTCTTGAGACTTAATAGTGAACGTCATAGGTTATTTTATCATTTTTAATATTAAATCATATTGATTTTGACAGCAACGTGGAATTCCCCAAGGTCTGTCAATTTGATAGGCAAGGCCTAACTTGAAATTGTCCAAGGCCTGTCAATTTGATAGGCAAGGCCTAACTTGAAATTGTCCAAGGCCTGTCAATTTGATAGGCAAGGCACAATTTGAAATTGTCCAAGGCATGTCAATTTGATAGGCAAGGCACAGCTTGGAAGATTGTTGGTTTCTCATGGGACTCAATAGTTAACATAATAGGTTACTTTATCATCTCTAATGTTGAGTCGTTTTGGTTTTGATAGCAATGTTGAAATGCCATGGCCTGTCAATGATAGGCAAGGCATGACTTGGAAGATTGTTGGTTTCCCTTGGACTTGATAGCGAATGGAATATGATACTTTTTGCTTCTTCAAATTGGCTAGTTTTGCTTTTGACAGCAATGTGGAATTGCCCAAGGCCTGTCGATTTGTGGCACAATTTATGAGATTGTTCCTCATCTGTTTTATTTGCAAAAATGTTTGGATGGTTGAATTCCTCAATTTTTTTTTCTTTAAGCTAGCTTCTTTTATTGTGATGAGACGAATGGGTGCAGATCTAGTATGAGAGGGAGTCATTACCACCATTCATTTCGCTCTTCTTCGGGGTATCCACAAGGACGAGCATAAGCACTAGCAAGCCACTTGGTAGGACTGGAACCTTCATGGGCTTATAATAGCTACCCGCTTTCACTGACCCAGCAAGCCACAGTTGACTAAACTTTGATTTTTACAGTGTTTATTCTTCAAAATGTAGCACTGAAAAGTGTTTTGTATAGTGGAAACTGGAAACCCTTTTGGAATTTATGCAGAATGTTGTCTTTTCTATTGTTTTTCTGTCTTTTGTTTCATAAGCAAAACATCTGGGTCATTGAAACCTTTTGAATTTTACAGAGTATGCTTGAAACATAATTTGGTGAATGTTTTCCTTTCATTTATTTCTGGTGCACCAAAAGCCCTAGAAAGAATGAAAGAGCCCTTTCAATGTGGGAAGGTATATGTTTGCATGCAAGATTTTTGTCTGTTAGCAGATTTGGGGACACAGTTCTTAATCATAAGTAATTTGCAGAATGTATTGTTATTTGAAACATAGTTGGTAAATGTTTTCCTTTCGTTTATTTCTGGTATACAGAAAATCCTAGGAGAATTGAAAAGCCTTTCAAAGTTGCAAGGTATATGTTTGCATGCAAGATTTTAGTCTGTTAATAGATTTGGGGATACTGTTCATAACTTTAAGTAATTTGCAGAGACTATTGTTATTTGAGATATAGTTGGTAAATTTTTCCTCTAATTTATTTCTGGTGTACATGAAAACCCGAGTAGGAGTGCAAAAGCCCTTTCAATGTTGCAAGGTATATGTTTGCATGCAATTTTTTTTGTCTGTTAGTAGATTTGGGTGCACCGTTCTTAACCTTTAAGTAATTTGCAGAGGGATGAATTATTTAGAACTGTGATGGTCTCGGACAGGGATGCATGGTTATTGATATTTTTTTCTTGATTTGGGTAGGAAACATCCTCAGCACAGTACATTGTGCAACAATACATGGCTGCCACTGGCTGCCTCAAGTTTCAGAATTCGATAAAGAGCTCATACATAGTGGGTAGAGTCAAAATGGTATCCTCAGAAGCTGAAATGGCTACGAAAGCTTGTCGAAATTATTCACTAAAGGCTAGCGAAACTGGATGCTTTGTATTATGGCAAATGATGCCTGATACGTGGTCAGTGGAGTTAGTTTTGGGTGGGAGCAAAGTTCATGCTGGAAGCAACGGGAAGATTGTTTGGCGGCACACACCCTGGCTTGGTTCACATGCTGCCAAAGGTCCTCCTCGGCCTCTGCGCCGGGCTCTTCAGGTATGTCTATTCCGATGGCACAAGAACGAGGATCTTTTGGTTGCAGAATGTGTTTAAAAATCAGCTCGTGATTCAGTGAAAGTCGTATTTTTTTAGTATGAAAGCATGTAGACTAGGCCTAGGATGAAGAGCAAATTGCGAGTCCAAAATGCTTTAATATGACGCATTTTATTCGTTTTTACAGCTGGTCAGAATTCAATAAATTCTTGATTTTTTTACGCATGCATGCAAAGTAGGTTACCTAAATGTCTATTTTAGTGAAGGATGATTGTCTTGGTATGGTATGGTTGTTTGAATGACACCTTTTTGGCCAGGGTTTGTGAGTCTAATACATGCAAAGTAGGCCTAGAATGAGGATCAGATTGAGAACACAGTGAAGTTAAAAGCATTCGTACAACCATGTCCATAATGGGCTTCAACATCTGGTCAGAATTCAATAAAATTCGTGGGTTTTCTATGTTTGCATGCAGAGCTGGTTTAACACAAAGGTTGATTTTGGTAAATGATGATTTTCTTGGTTATGGTGGTTTGAATGACACGGTTTTGGCCAGGATTTGTGAGTCTCTATGATCAGGCTAAGTTTCAGTAAGATTGGTGCGAGTGTTCATGTAGTCTAGGTACTAGGTTTTAGGATTAAGTTGACAGAAACAGTACAGATGGTTGTCGACTAGTTTCCCAGTTAGGGTGAGAGAACCAGAGGTTGATGTGTTCAAATGAGTGCTTGCAGATTATGGCCTAGATTGCAGTTTGATCCAATGAGAAATAAGCAAATAGATTATGCATTGCTGCTTGCAGAATATGCTCTTGGATCAGGTTGTGATTAAGTTAAGAGTTGAGAATTTTAGCAGGAGCGGTTGCAAAAGATAAATAGAAGAGAGTTCAGACTGCTAAAGTTAGTTTTATGGAGATTGTTGCGAAAGCAATTTATTGGTGGTTCGTCTAATAATATCTCATATTAATGTGTTTATAATGATGCATGTTCTTATGCTTGGTTAATTCCTTTTCCCGTGGTTTAGATCCTAGGACATCAATCACTGCATAAGGTGAATTATTAATGAAAAACTCTAATTTTGTCTAATTTCAAGCAGTGGTAAACTGAATGTCTAATTTAATCAACCATGTAGATTTTTCTTTTACGTTGGGTTTTTCGAATTTAATCAGTCATGTAGAATTTTTTATGAGTATCAAAAGCAAATGTTAATATTTAGTTGTTTTTATTAAACTTGAAAAATATTAGAACAAAACTGCATGTATGTATGTTTGCAATGGCAATTTTTTTTCGAATGCAAAACACAATTCAGTGGACTGAGCTTAGGAGCATGGCAACTATGCAGCTTACATTAACTTGTTTTGGTGATGATGCACGTTCTTATTCTTGTTGACCTTTCTATTCTCAGGGTTTAGATCCTAGAACAACGGCAATCATGTTTGCAAATGCTCGTTGCTTGGGAGAAAAGAAAATTGGCGATGAAGATTGCTTCATTCTAAAGCTTGCTGCTGATCCTTCAACTCTGCACGAAAGGAGTGATGGACCTGCAGAAATTATCAGACATGTACTTTTTGGATATTTCAGTCAAAAAACTGGCCTCCTTGTATATTTGGAAGATTCCCATCTTACACGGATTCAAGCCACTGGAATAGATGTTGTTTACTGGGAAACCACCATAGAAACAACTATCAACAATTATAGAGCAGTAGATGGTGTGATGATTGCTCATTCAGGTCGATCAGTTGTCACTCTTTTTAAATTTGGAGAGTGTTCAATGAGCCATACCAGAACAAGAATGGAAGAAACATGGACAATTGATGACGTGGTTTTCAATGTGCCTGGCCTTTCAATGGATTTCTTCATTCCCCCTGCTGACATTATCAAAAGTGGATCAGGGGGCGATGCCTGTAATTATCAATCTGATGGGAAACCCATGTCGAGGAAGCCTCAAAATGGAATCTTGCAACAAGTGCCTGTTGGGGGATCAAAATGCATGGTTAAATAGATCTGTTAATAACATTTTTATAGGTTTGGATTTCTAATTCTGATACTGCCTCAACTTTTCAACAGGTACTTCTGTGAAAGTTACAGGATGCTTGCAAGAATCCCCTGTATCATATGGGAACTAACAATTCAGAGCATTATGACAGTTTTCAGGGAGAGCAGTATTTTCTGACAGTTGTTGAGACTGGAATACCATTTTATTATACAATTCCTGAAAAGCATAGTTTTGTTGCTAGGTTTCAGCGAGTTTGGAATTTTCTAAAAGTAAAATTGCGGGCAAGGCCCTGTCATCTCCGGTTTGGCAGCAGAATAGTAACAGTAGTTGACATTGCTACTTCGGATTCACATGCTGTAGGAAGTTGCCAGCTGAACTGCATTTCTGGCTTTTCTGATTAGAGCATTGAAGTTGGTAACATTGCTGCGGAAATGCAATCATCTTTTGGCTAATGATTGATCAAGTTGCAGGGCCTTTCTTTGTATGTATATTGGGTTTTAACCGGTGTGCAGAGCTGTGTAGTTCTGTGTGAATCTGGATGACCTAGTCTGTCAGTAGTACCATTCTCTGTCCGAGTTTTTGGTTAGGATCTTTAGCTTCTAAAACTACATGTATATGTTGAAGATTGCCAAAGATTGTTTTGAATCAATCTGAAAAATATATAACCTAATAAGGGATTTTATTTGAAGCTGCTATTGTTCAGTGTGCTGAATAAATGCACTACGCTTTACTTGCAGCTCCCATTTTCCCCAGGCTAACACCATTTTAAGCTAATTAATGTTTATTTCAATTTTATGAAGCCAACTGTCAACTGTTTTGTTCAATGGAACTCTTAGTTACCAATACTCTACTGCTATGTTTTAGACTTTGAGCAAGGTTTAACAATAAGTTATAACGTTGCACCTGCTAAGCTATAGTTGCAATTAACTGCAAATTTAATTTAACTGTACAATACTATTTCATCAGCAAAAACACATGCTCAATTATCTGCTCTGAGGCAAGAATGTTCAGGAGTACGGAAGACGTGAAGGATCCGGGGCATGCCAGATTCTAACTGCAATCGATGGGGTTTTGTTGGTCATAGACTTGAATGGGACCAGAATGCAGTTGACGCTCCGAACATTCTGCCATTATAAATCTGTATCCAAGATGCATTGTAAGTTCACTACTTAAGGGTTCTTTGAGAAGGGTTCTTTCCAGGTCATAACTGCCGTGATTATTGATTAGGGTTCTTTGAGAAGGGTTCTTTCCAGGTCATAACTGCCGTGATTATTGATTAGGGTTCTTTGATAAGGGTTCTTTCCAGGTCATAACTGCCGTGATTATTTCTAAATGGCTATATGTTTCTAATTGCTTTATAAAAGCACGTCTAACCTTGTATAAACCCAACAAACAAGCTCTTCAAGTACAAAGTGATTTCATGCCTTTCCATTTTGATTATATTATTTTTTAATTACATAAGACCAAACATATGCTAGAAAATACATATTATTTTTTTAATTACGCAAGAGCAAACATATGCTAAAAATATAAAATGCAAAAATAAAAGCTTTATTTCATCTTGATTAGATTATTTTTTCAATCATGTGCTATAAACATAAAATAAATTGAGAAAAAATGGACGAGAAATTTAGCATGGAGCAAATAAATTGAGAAAATGGATAATAAATTTAGCATGGAGCAAATAATAGATTATTTCAAGTAGGAGAAAATATATGCTATAAACTTAAAATTAAATTAAAATAAATTGAGAAAATAAATTTAGCATCATTTCTATCTTGATTAGATTGTTTCTTAGATTATTTTTTTAATCACGGAAGAGCAAAGATGATATGTTATAAACATAAATAAATTGAGAAAATAGATGAGAAATTTAGCATCATTTCCATCTTAATTAGATATGCTATAAACATAAAATAAATTGAAAAAATGGATGAGAAATTTATCATGCAGCAAAGAATAAGAATAGGGATAAATTGAGAAAATGGATAATAAATTTACATAAAATAAATTGAAAAAATGGATGAGAAATTTATCATGCAGCAAAGAATAAGAATAGGGATAAATTGAGAAAATGGATGATAAATTTACATAGAGCAAAGAATAGGGATAATTAATAGAGATATTCAATGGATGGAAAAATTAACATAGAGATAATTTAGACACATGGTATTGGATTGAATAACGGTTTTGCAATTAAAATTTTTATAGGTTTATTTATCAAATTTTTTATATTATTATTTTTTGTGTTTTTATCCAAAACTAAATTGTATAAATTTATTAATAATGGTAGGGTGTTATTAGTTTAGTGGGCTAGTTCAAGTGATTTGAGTGTTTTGAATTACAAGTACGAGGTTATGGAATGAAGTCTTAAGGCCTTGCTTTTATGAATAATATTTGGCTTCACTTGATGCCCCTATATTGGATTAGGTTGCCAAATATTGCAACACACTCGTTATCTGGGATACCATTCTTAAAATAAGAGGAAGTGCTCAGAAATTTTCTCATAAAACTTGTAGCTTTATCATATATTACTTCAAATTTGCTTACTCCTTTCTATATTTAGAATTTGTAAAAAAAACAAATATTCACTAAAATATCAATGATATGTAATAATTGTATTGAAAATGTGTTATAATCACATTATATAACAAAACAATACAACAAAAGGTTTTTCTGAAAGCTGTATCAAAAAGTTCAAAATTCAAAATGACACTTTAAAGATTGGGTTGATTTATATATGCATTTGTTTTTCAAGTTTATTGCAAAATAGGGTTTTATGGTAGATATTTGCCATTTTTGGAATTACAAAATATTTTTTGATAGGTATTAATGTCTTATTTTATCCACACTGCAAAGAGAAGGTGTTTTGACCATGCAACTTTAGAAAATGGTTTCCACTTTATAATCTAAATTTATTAATTGGCCTTCCATTAGATTTGATTATTTTTTTTTTTTTTTTTTTTTTGTTTATTAATGACATAAATTGCAACCCATTTTTTTTAAAAATGATCTAAATAGTTAGATAAATTTGGCATTGTAAATCAAATTTCAGTTATTATTACATATCGAGAGTACAATTCATTGTGTTGATGAGGAATTGCTCGCACAAATTAATGCCAACTCCAACATAATAGAATGATTGATTATCATCAATAAGCACACACACACAATCATTGTTAGGAAAACAAGGTATCTTATATAGGACAAACACCTTCAACAAATATTCACACAACCATATCAAAGATCATAACATTAGTATTTTTACATGGTTTAAACCCTATAAGAGGGAAACACACCATGGCTAGCAATGTAGCTACTTGACACAATTTTATTAATGCAAAATAAAATTTGTACATAAAAGAGTTTCTCATAGTAGACTGTTAGCAATGACCCTCCATGCTCTTTACATAGAGATCATGGACCAATCAAGTGTTAAGCCACAAATCAATAGTTGTTAGTATTGAGAAGAATATGAGCCATCAAATCACTCTATGTTTTTTTTTTGTAAGTTTGGTAGTATTACACCTTCATCATGTCCAACTTCTCACCCCGATCAGAGGGGATACCACAAGATTTGAATCCAAGACTTATAGTGTGGTGAGACTTCGTTTCCACGGCCATTGCCAATTGAGCTAACCCAAGCGAACCAAATCACTCTATGTTTAGAACATATTGTTATTATCATATTACAATGCAACTAATGAATACTAAGGAAACATACTTTTATCTAATAGACTCATTGGACCAAGTTGAACTTATTAACTCTCAAGTGTCTAATGATCCTAACATGTCCTTTTAAGAAGAACTTGAGATAGGATTGAACGATTTACAAAGGTGATACAATAGGAAAATAAACAAAGCATTAGAGTCTACCTCAATCTAGGTATGTATTGGTGGCCACCCACCTCTTTCATTGATTCAATGATTCTTTATCTTCTTGATAGTTTTTCCATGATTTTTTAGGTCCCAAACTTCTAGGGCTATTTGAGGCCCTAAATGATGTTTTTGGCCATTTGGGTGGCTAAAGAATGGTTTCCATGGCATTCCCTAGCTCCAACCAAAAATTTTAATCCTTGTATAGTTATTTCCGATGAGGTAATGTGTCCCACATGTACATTGTATACAATAGTTGTTCCCCTAGGAAGTTGATTTACCAATTAACCACTTTGGGGCCCCAAAAACATTTTTGGCATTTCATCTTCTAGGTTCTGGGTTTTGGACCTTAAGGTTCTTTCTTTATGTTAGAAAGTCATTCTTTCAGTCCCTTGTAATAGCCTTTTTCGAATGCAGGTAGCCACCATCTCTCTTTTCAAAGATAACTGCTATCATTCTAGTTAGTTTGCATTCTACAACATTGTATTATTTTATTTATTAATAACAATTGGGTTTTACTATATTACTATGGTCTCTGTTATATTTATCTTTGTATGTATTTCATTTCATTTCCCACCTTTCATTTCATTCTTTGTATAAATTAGATCAATGGTATTAGGGAAATCTCCCCCTTTTTATTTCTCAATGCATATCCCTAATGAGGTTAGGGTACATAGAGTTGAGACTCTAGCTCGTTTTATTTGGGAACAATTGCTCTTGCCAACCCAAAAGACCTCCCATGGAAAAAGAAAAGAAAGATGATGAAGTACAAGATCCTATATTGTTGTTATTCAAGGAAACACTCACATGACAAATGAATGTGATAATGAACATTTTTTCCCACATCCTTTGATGACTGCCAATAGTGGCTTAGGTACCTTCCACAAGTGGCAATTTTGTAGGTACGACACTCTTTAGGGTACAAGTTAACTTTGATATTCCCTAACTAGAAGGCTAAATAGACACATATACTTTAGAGAAATGATTAAATTTGTTAGATGGCTATTACTCTGTCCAAAAAAATTTCAACAATGAAAAGAACACCATTACACTCATTAAAGCCCTTCTCCATGTCAAATATTAGTGGGAAAGTTATTGAGAGAGATACAATGAAGATGATTATGCGATATTAAAGGTAGGATCCACTTGGGCTGCTTTTATTGATGTCCTTAAGGAGGAATTATACCATGTAGGGAATTTTGGTGATTAGTTAACAAGATGGAAAATTCTACAACAAAGAGATGGAACAGAGCTAAATTACACCAATATTTTCCATACCTAGTGCTTAAATATTGGTATCAGAGACTTTGAGCGACACTTGGTTCTAAAGAATTTTAGTGGCCTACACAGGCACATCGAAACGGAGATGGATTTATTGGACATCTCCTCATTCGAAGCCACTTATCGATATACTGTCAAATTTGGGCAAAAATTGAAGTAGCGGAATAATTAGGAGTTCAGGTTTTCAAATCTGCCACTACAAAATTCTAGAAAAGGTGACCCTAACTTGCATAACAAGAGACATAGTAAGGAGATCCAACCTAAAGACAACTAGCCCAAGTCATAGGAAAATAAGGGAAATGAAAAGTCGAAAAATGACATTGGAAAGTGGTGTAATGTCCAAAAAATACCCCATCACAACAATGATGAATGTTGCTTGAAATAATCATTGTTGGTTAAGCTTAAAGAAAGAGAAGAAGACTCTGGATTGGGTTCTGATTCAGAACATGACAAAGGAAAGTGAATAATCAATGTAGAACCCAATGGTACCATCACGATGTTAAAGATCCAACTAGAAGAGTCAGAGGAGCTTGAAGAGGGGGAGTGCCTTTTCCATTAAGAGATGTGGGTTAAGGGGACCCCACTAAATATCATTGTTGATAGTGGAAGCCAAAAACCACTGATTTTAGTCAAGGTCATCAAGAGATTGAAGTTGTTGACAATACCACACCCCCAATCATAGACCATTGGTTGGTTGCGCTATGGACAAGACATCTGCATCAACTAGCAATGTTGCATGTCTTATGACATCAAGCCCTTCAAAGATGCTATATTATGTGATGTTGCCCCACTCAAAGTTTGTGATGTTCTTTTAGGAGAACCTTATATGTGGAAATATCATGCTATTTATGAATCTTATCCCCATAATTTCATTTTTACTCTAATGGGTCATCTCTACAAAGTAGAGGTAGTTCCGACATTAAAGAAAATTTGAGTTCTAAAATAGGCCTCCTAAAAAATATTATAAAATAATAGAGGAAATAATAAAATAAGATTATATTACATCATCAAATTTTAGAAGGAAAAAAGAAAAAAAAAACTTTTTTCAACTCATATTTTCCACTGATCTCCCTTTGGTTTTCACATAAATTTCGAGCGGGAGAACTAGTTGGGTGCAAAATTTAATTCTTCATACAAAGAGTTCCCATGTTGCATACTTTTGATGGACCCTGCTACAAAAAATTGAGAAATACATGAAAAAAAGCGATTGCAATCACATTTTTTCATGTATTTCTCATTTTTTGTGTAGCAGGGTCCATCAAAATTATGCAACATGGGTACTCCTTGGATGAGAAATTAAATTCCGCATCCAATGAATCCCCCCACTCAAAATTTGAGTAAAATCGTAGGGAGATCAATTGAAAATATGAGTTGAAAAAATAGTTTTTATTATTTTTGTTTAATATTATAATCTTTTTATTTTTCTACTCCAAAAATGGTGAATCATCCCCCATGGTTGAAATCATCATTTTGAATTCTATTATTTTTTATAAAGTTTATTTTGGTTGTACATTTTGTTTTGAGGCCCATTTTTGACCTCAAAATTTCTCTAATGCTACCACAATATCATTGATCTTAATAAAATAATGTTGAAAGGTAATCTCTTAGACTACCAATTTTGTCATCTTTATAGTTCCATTCAAAAGGTGAAAGGAAGGTCACTATAACCACCATAGCCTCAGCACGGGGTATTTCTACACATCAAAATCAGGTGGACAAAATTGTAGAAGCATATATTGATATCTTCACTTCACCTGTGGAGGTGCCTCTACATTGCTAAGTCAAACACACAAATAACTTGATACCTAGTGCTCCTTTACTTAATGGCCCAATATACAAACACTCTCTTGCAAAATGAGTAAATAAAATGTTAGATTCATGAGCTCATCCAGAAAGGCCACATTCGACCAAGGTCCTTACCTTGCAGAAGCCCAATTGTGTTGGTGCAAAAGAATGATGAGATAATAGATACCTAAAAAAAATCACTATCAAGAACAGATATGATCCCCATATTGATGATATTCATGATTAGCTTAAGCATTCCAAGTTCTTTAGTAAGATTGATTTAAAGTTAGGCTACCAACAAGTTCTAATTAAACAAACTGATGTATGGAAGACAACCTTCAAATCTAAAGAAGGAATTTTTGAATGGTTGATCATGCCCTTTGTCTTCATTGATGCTCCAACAATGCAAATGAGGATGGTGGATAATATCTTGCTACAATTCACAAAATATTTTGTGGTTGTCACATTTGGATGACATCCTGATTTTCACCAGAACTTGGAAGAACATTTGTAATGCATTCAGTGGGTTTTGAGCACCCCGCGACAACACAAGTTGTATGCCAATCTAGAGAAATGCTCATTTGACATGCAACAAATTTAGTATTTGGGATACATTGTGATTGAACATGGGGTGCACATGCACCCATTTGAGATCCAAGTCATTTGGGATTGGCCAACCCTGACAACCCTAATAGAGTTTCAAAACTTCTTGGGCCTTGCTAACTTCTACCAAAGGTTTGTGTTGGGGTTCTCTCATATTTCTGGGTCCTTAAGTAAAGTGATCAAGGGTGGGGCTAAAACATTTTTTTCTTGGTCTGAATCACAACAAAAAACATTCAAGGATTTGAAACACCACCTTTTCTCTACACCAATCCTCACCTTACCAAACTTGCAACAACCATTTGAGTTTGAGACAGATGCCTTCGACTATGTTATTAGTGCAATTCTCAACAACAAGGACATTTGGTGGCCTATCTTAGTGAAACACTCATTGATACTATTTGGATATTATTAGCCTACCTATGACAAGGAGATGCAATCCTTTGTGAAGGCATTCCAACAGTGGGAGCATTATATTCTAGGGAAGGAGATGATCATCCACAATGATCACTTTCCTCTGCAATTTATGTATACACAAGGGAAGTTATAGAATGACTTCCATTAGAAATGGTACATATGCCTGCAACAATTCCACTTGAACATCGAGTATAAGAAGAAAACACCAATTATGTTGCAGATTGCCCTAGCTGGCCCTTGGTTGTGGTACTAACTACAATTGTTAACTCTTATGGGCACACGATCTTCTGGTGTCCACAATTATACACCAATGACACTGATTTTGCTGCTATATACCAATGGCATTGATTTTGCTGCAATGTGTTGTGAAATATTCAATTGAATACTATTGTTGCAAACCCTCTAGTATATCAAAGAAATATATCATTTGATTTTCCCTTATCCTTAGGAACCTGCAAACCCTATCCATAATAGTACAACAACGAAATTCCTGCTTTTTTAAGTCTAGGTCCTCTCAACAATCTATGTCAAAAGATTCCTTGCACCATGTTGATAATGGGTATACCTTTCTATTAGCCTTTCTAGGTCGACCTAACAATTGAATTGTCATTGATATGTCTCAAATGGCTCTTTTTAAGCTACTTTTTGTTTGAAACAAATCTAGAAAAACACTTTTGGAGGATCTAAAATTTTGCCATGGTACATACTCACAACATGGAAACCAAAGAAGAAAAAATCAAGGAGATACAAACTAGGCACCAAAAGCCTGACTCCTTAATTTCATTGTTTGAGTCAAGGGTTGACATACGGGGTCTTGAATGCTCATGAATTACCTAATAGGGTGTTGAGTTCAATATATATATATATATGGGAATACAATGGCAAAAATAACACATGGATCCACTCACTAGAGAATATTTAACAAATAGAGAGTAGTGCACTTCACACTCTTTTAAAATAACCATAATCATCACACACCCTTTCATGATCATGATTCATGGAACCACTTTATAAGAGTAGACATGAAAAGGTTTGATGGTTCTCATCTAGTTGGTTGGGTTACTTAACTGAACAATATTTCTGTCTCCATTGCATTATTAATTACCCAATGAAACTCAAAGTGGGGGTATTATATTTGGATCTAGAATATTTGGCAATGGTGGAAATGGCATAATAAATATTATGGAGGTTACATTGCTTAGATGCAATTTGTGAAGATCACCTACGCTCATTTTGAAAAATACACTCACGGAGAACTAGAAAATTATGCTAAATAGGTACAAGTATAGGTTTATAACAACCTTTGAACAATTGGAAATATGCATTGAGGTCCTGCTTAATTTATTTTTTGAAAATTGATTCATCTATGGTCTTAAGGAGGAAATCAAAGCATAAATCATGTTGTAGTTCCCAACTGCTCCATTGGAGGCATGTGTGCAATATAAATTAGCTAATACAATGATAAATGTAGAAACCAAAAGACCCACATTCACTTCTTGTACTCAACCTCGTTTGACAACCACCACTAGAACCTCCACCACTCAACCCTTGAAAATCTAGAACTTGTCACTAGAAGAGCTGTTAAACAAACACCTCAAAATTTGTTATAATTTTTACGATTGGTATTTCAAAGGGCACAAATTTAAAGAACATAAATAATTCAAATGGATGTATACCCTAAGATTCCTTGGAATAAATTCTTGTAAAAGACACTCTCGAATTGGAATTTGAAGAAACAACCCCTCGTCCTCAAAATAAAGAAACAACCATACAACTCCTTGTGAGGAACCCCAAATTTCTCTCCATCCTTTATATGGATTTTCTACACATCAAACTTTGAAGTTGATTAATTACATTGATAACTATATAGTGATTGATTTCATTGATAAAATTTACAACCATAATTCTATTCATAAGAGTGTGGTTGAAGAAATTCATTGTTATGTCCATGCCATACATAATTTTCAAATTATGATAGCCAATGGTGGTATAATGAAATGTGGATGTTGACATGAAAATGTGAAAATTAAAATGAGAGAGTATCATTATAAATGGTTGGCCGTTATCTAGTTCTTGGTGTGGAATGATTGGAAAATTTAGGACCCATCAACATGGATTTTAAGGATTTATATATGAGCTTTTCTATGGAAGAATAGAAACATACACCAACTTAAATTTGGTTTCCTCAAAATTATTAGCTATCACATCTAGAGATATCATTGAAGAAGGACCCTTTGAGCATTATTTCCTAGTTTAATGCCTTATAAGTGGTGGATACCCCACACAAGAGATTCACCATGGTTTACAATTGATCCTAAATAACCATCAACATGTGTTTAAAACACCATATGGCTTATTCCTTCACATGGTGAGCATGACCATGGTATCCCTTGGGTTCTAGGTAGTCAACCACCTAATGTGCATCCTTATAGGCACCCTTTTGCATAAAAGAATGAAATGGAAAAGATCATTCAAGAACTATTAGAAAATGGAATGATACATCCCAATACTAACCCTTACTTATCACCTCTAGTTTTGGTATTAAAATATAAGGCAATTGACACGTGCTGTAATTTTTGAGCTCTCAATGAGTTGATTATTAGGGGTAAATTTCCTAATCCAGTTATTGATGATCTCTTATACGAGCTTCATGGAGTCACCTTTTTCACTAAACTATATGTTCATAAAGTACTAATCTAGTGAAATATATGCAACCAAATGATCCCACATGGGAACCAACAATCATTACAACTATTCCCACACCTCCAACTTTGAGGACAATGTTACTTATGAAAGGGAGGACATGTTAGATTCCTACCCTAACTGCCTTACTTTAGTGTACTTAGGAGTCATTCAATTAATATATGCATCCGTATTTTGTAGAAAATCCATGAAATTCTGCAACTGCTAATAAGAACAATCTGAAAATAAATAAATTGTTTTCATATAGACACATACTTTCTCTACTTATTTTGTAGTGGAATAGGAACATAAATAGATACATAATTACACAATAGCAAAAACAAAAATTTCTAGGGAACTCAACTGGGAATACCCTCTTCCTGGTTGATAATTTTATTGAAGAAGAGTGAGAAATAGATCTCTTACAAAACACATTCCCAATGCAAATTCTCCCTCTATCAACTCACACAAGCCTCTTGCTTGGAACACTCTTTCACAAGCTCACACACAAAAATAGTGCATACAATAATAATACCATTGTGCTTTCACTTCTCCTTTTAAGAAATTTGAATGGATAAGTCTAGAGAATTATATTTTAGGAAATTGATTTTGTGATTAATGAGTTAACCAAGTTAAACTAACTCATGCAACTTGTCTCATCTCAATTCTAGAACTTAATATTTAGTTACTTGTCCTTTTCTCTAATTAACTTGCACTAGAAGACAATATACTCAGCCTTCCACTTTAGCTCATTAGTTAATTGCCTCATAACTCATCCTAACTTTTAGGAATGAATCCTAAATTATAGGAATTTGTCCTAACTTATAGGGAACTCAATCATGCTAAGAAGAAACTCGTTGTAGTCCATTTGATTAAGGCACAAATCAAGGAACCATATCTTGCTATCATTTTCAATGCTCCCTCTTAGTGAGGAAGGGATTATGTACAACTCCCAAATTATCTATGAAATGAACAAAATTTCTTCTTGCCAATGCCTTGGTCAATATATCTTCTATATACTTTCTTGTTAGAATGTATGATAGCTCTAGTATCCCTTTCTGCATACAATCTATGATATATCTCGATATGCTTTGAGCGATAATGAAACACTGGGTTCTCAGAGAGCATGTTGCAAAACTGGCAGCTATGTACTCGACCTTTGTTGAACTGAGTGCAACTGATATTTGCTTCCCACTGTACCAGGAAACAACTATTGACCCATTGTTGAAGACATCACTTGAAGTACCCTTCTTGTCTATGGAGCATCCTTCCCAATATGCATTTGTGAATCCCTAAAGCCTCACTCCATCAACTTATCTATACAAAAATCCATAAATTTTTGTGCCTTTGAGATATCGCAACACATGCTTCTCAGCAACCTAATGAACTCTGGTTGGTTCTAACATGAACAAACTAGATGGTTGACTACAAAAGAAATATTAGGTCATGTGTTGACCAAGTACATCATTGAACCAATGAGTTGTCTGTATAATTCATCATCCACTCACTCCATTGTGCTAACATCCACCTTTCTCCAGTTTGTGACTAGAGGCGTGGCCATGGTCCTGCAATCCCGCATATGAAATCTCTAGAGAATCTCTATAATGTACTTCCCCTGTCCCACAAACATCTCAACGTCACCTTGCAAAACCTCCAAGCCAAGGAAATAATGCATAAGACCCATATCCTTCATCTCAAACTCCCTTGCAAGGCCCTCCTTGTAATCCTAGATCAAGCTATCTGCTCCAGTCAATATAAGGTCATCAGCATAGAGTACTAAAATGAGAGGAATCCCTCCAACCATGATGTAGTATAGGTTGGAATACACCTCGCTCTTAGTGAAGCCCAATCCTCAAAGGTAGCTGTCAATACGAGTGTACCATGCTCTCAAAGCATGCTTGAGCCCATAAAGAGATCTCTTCAAATTGCACATATGCGTGCCTCTGCTAAACTGCTCAAACCCATATGGCTACTCCATATAAATATCCTTCTCAACCACTCCATTGAGTAATGTTGTCTTCATGTCCATCTGGTGGATCTTCCACCCCATATGTGTTGCAAGTGCCAGAATAGTCCTTATGGATGAATACCATGCTACTAGGGAAAAGGTCTCATTATAGTCTATGCCCTTAATATGTGAGAAGCCCTTAGCCACAAACTTGGCCTTATCCTTCTCCACACTCCCATCTATGCCATGCTTCACCTTGTAGAACCATCTTGATCAAATATTGATTTTCCCTTAGGTCGTGGCATAATCTTCTAAATATCATTCTTCACGATGGAGGAATATTCCTCCACCATGTCATCCTACCAAACCTATTGAGAAGATGCCTCCTTGTAAGAAGAAGGTTTAGTGTCACCAACTCTATCATCAATGCCATATAACCTGTGTACCTCTATGGCTATTTATTTTGCTTGAACATGGAGCTAGAAACGTCAACCTACTCTTGGTCCTTCTGAATCAACCTCTAGGCCCACTTGGCCTTCTTCCTTCCAGTCCTAGAAGTCTTTCGCTGAGTAGCTTCCTGCTCTCGGCCTCGTCTATCCTCCTCATCCTGTTGTATATCCTGTTTTCTGACCCTCTTGTCCCCTGGCTGAGGTTCACTTTGTGGTCCTCGCTATGGCTCCTGCTTAGGAGCGATTAGATCCTCCTTAGGTAGCAATCTTGATCTAGGTTTATGCATGAATGAAATGAAATACAAACATAAACAAAAACATAGAGCTACAATGAAAACATAACTTTAATCATTAATAACAAAGTACTAAAAGCTGTTACATGCATAAAGGAAATAAACTAGTTCGGGTGATGGTAGCTTATCTCTGAGAAGAGATGTGGAAACTACATGCCTTTTGAAATGTGTTACAATGAGGCTCGAAGGCCTGTTTATTATTTATAAACAATGGAAAAGCCTAAACATTCAAAAATCTAACCCTAGGAGTTCAAGCACCAAAATTCTGTGGGCTCCATTGGGGTAAATTGGTACATCAACTTCCCAGTGTCGTAACTTTGGCATACGATCTCCATTTGATGCATATAATACCTCATTAGAAATATTTATCCGAAAACTACATATTTTGACTGCAAACCCCAATTATAGATTTTAATTTTACCCATTTTCCAAAAAAAACATCGTTTAGGGCCTCAAAACGGCTTTGGAAGTTGAAAACCCGAAAAACTACCAAAAATAGTAAATTGTGCTACAATTACGGAAACTAAAAGAAGCAATGGTGGGGGTCCAACTGGAATAGGCGGGTGGCCACCAATATCAACCTAGATCAAATCTTCTCATGCTCCAACAAATCTCTCAAAGCTCGATCTTCCTGGAATCTCAGATCCCACATGAAAATTGTCTTCCTGAGTCCTAGAAGATACACCCTGTATGCCTGCGTTGTCTCACTATATTCCACGATAATACCCTTTTTAGTAGTGGGTTCTAGCTTCTTCCTGCTATCCTTGAACACATGATGGTAAACCTTTGTGCCAAAGATATGGAAGTATGAAACATGAGGCTTCTTGCTTGTGAAAGCCTCCTCTGGCATAACATCCAAGAATCCTGTGTGGACTCTTGTTCTGTAGAAATATTGCAATGTTGCACGTCTCTGCCCTCAAGAACATAAGAATTCCTTGATCATGCAACATGCTTGGCCACTCCAACAATATTTTGGTTCTTTCTCTCAGCCACTTTATTCTGCCGAGGGTTATGAGGTGCTATCAACTCTCTCCTAATGCCTTCCTTTAGACCCAACTCCTTGAAGACAATGGATACTTATTCTCCACCATTGTCACTTCTCACTGCCTTGATCTTCTTCCATATCTGGTTTTCAACTAAGGCCTTAAAATCCAATAACTTGGTTAAGATTCGTATTTATTTTTAATAAATAATATCCAAGCTTTATGAGAATAATCGTCAATGAAAGTAAAATAATACATGTGTCTCATGACTAATGGAAAAAGAGAAGGGCCCACACACATCTGAATGCACTCGCTCCAAAATCCCTTTGGCCCTGTTAGCTCTGCTATACAATGCTGATTCTTAAGGTCAGGGGAAAGCTTGGTCAGATTGGTTACGCTCAAAGAAATCTCACATTTGTCATTTTCTCCTTTCTTCCTTTACCCCGCTCATTCTCCCTTCATCTCCGTTTCCTCTGTTTTTCCTCTAAACCCAACAAAACCCCTTTTACTTTAAGCCCCGAGAGCAAAGGCCTAAACCAACCATATAATCTCACCCATATAACCTCGTGCGCTCATAAACCCCTTTCTTAATCCCTGCCATTGATCAAGCCCCGCCGATACAACGGCTCTCATTGCACCCGAT
The DNA here is from genome assembly GCA_000404065.3 of Pinus taeda. Lineage (NCBI taxonomy): Eukaryota > Viridiplantae > Streptophyta > Pinopsida > Pinales > Pinaceae > Pinus > Pinus taeda. Next base: position 51,614 of record APFE030256848.1, read on the forward strand.
ATAATAACCTGCCCTCCCAATCCCAACCGTCCGATCATCTCCGCCAATATCGGACAACCTTCGCAATTATCGCACCAATAGAGTGATTGAACGTTAGCACGCGATGAGAGTGTTTTTTCTCTCTCATCCACTGCTACGTGTCAACCATTGAGTGGAATTGCGCGGTCCCATCCTTTTACCGCTTTACGCCCGAAAGAGGTGTGATCAATACCATTTCTGCCTGACCAAACCGCCCCCGCCCGTTAACTCTCGCGTAGCTCTGTTGTCTGATCACCGTCCGATTTGTCTATTATAGATCTGACGACCCTGATTCATCCCGCTCTCACTTCGGCCGATAGACTCCATCAAGCCATCTTTGCCGTCTGTTTCCTTGATCCGACGACCATCCTCTTCACTCACCCAAATCATCCACTCGCCCATGCACTCCACATCCTCTAACCATTCCATTTACCTGAAGAGGAAGATGAGCAGCCATGCTAGTACCAGTCACAATCATTCCCCAACTACCATATTTAACAGAAAACATGGCCGAAGGGAGAAAAGGACATGCACGACCCTGTACACTGAATTTATCAGTTATGGAGCTCCACTGTTACGAGCACTCCAACTACCTAAGAGGACAACACATCACCTAAAAAAATCAGATTCACTCACTGAAGCAAGCAAACACAGTAAGAGACTTCATCAGACAGTTAAATGCAGTTGGTGGTCAATTATGACCCCTCCATACCTAAATGGCCAAGTGCCCTCGTAATGTAAATCTATAAATACCCATAAACAAGATGTAATCAGGGTTGGTGGTTGGAATTTTGATGTAAGGTTCAACTTCTAGAGACTATAGATATTTTGTCACTTGCAGCGTCTCATCTTCATTTGCAGCTAATCCAAGCTTCTTTTGTTGTTAACTGCTCACTTTCCATTTTCCTCTATTCTAAGCTTGTGCTTGATATGCCATGTTCTTGGTCTTTTGAGGTTTAGAACTAGATAACTGTCATCTTATCTATGTTAGATTGTTGAATGTATCACTGAATAGGTTACTCAGGTTTCTTTCCATCTGATGCAAGAGAGTTGTCATCCTGTCTGTGCATTAGTGGAATAGATTTACAGGCTTCTTTACTAGTTGTAGCCAGCCATCACATGGTCTTGTGCATCTACTGGTGTGGTTAGTATTCTCCATATTCACCCAATATCCAAACTGTGAGCATTTGGTGGTATAAAGCCTTGTAGTTTGGGGGTGTTCACGCATGTCTGGAGTGAAACAAAGTAGAAGTGGTTATCTGGCTTGAACAAACCATCATTCCTTCCATTAAACCTACAACAATAGTTGAATTTATATGTTACCATGCATCTACGAGCTACAACCTAGGAGAGTTTCTTGGAATCCTAACATAATTGGCGCCATTGCCGGGGAGAGGAGATTGAAGCTCAGCTTCCGTGGGAGAACGACACAAATCCAACTTTGATGATAGACAAAGTTTGGACACATTTTTGGTTGTAATCATCTATCTGGTGACTCTACTGGAGGAAGAACCTTTTGGCGACTCCACATCACAATTCTGGATCAGTTTGTGAGACATACTCGGAGAAATCCTCAGAAATCACCAGCTGACCCAGTGCCTGACCCTGAGAAGATTGTCAAGCAGAGAAAAACATCACAGAAAGGAGCACCAGGATTAGGTAAGCCTAAACAATCTTATGTATCTCTGCAAGAGAGGCTTGTAACTAAACATGTATACATTCAAAATATAGAGCCTAGCACTATCAGTGAAGAAATATGTCCAGAGATTCATAAAGCTCCTTGCTCAATAAGTTCCCCTTTGGATATCAGTCCAAAGAAAACCTCCCCTACAGTCCATCAGTTTCCTTCAACCCTGTCATTCATTTCTCAGCCTTTCGTCGTCCAAACGACAAACACCCTTCCACCCATCCCAGTCATGGTAGGCCCACAAGCACCTACCAAGATGGAAAGAATCATAGTTGCCAGGTATGGACCCCTGGTCCTGCCTGTTCCTTTGAATGCCATGCCAATGGGAGAATATTAGATATACATGCCTAAGTTCACTGGTACAGAGGGAGTAACAGCTGAAGAACACCTTGAGTTGTTTTATAGTTATGCTGATAACCTAGATATCAGTGAAGATGATGTATGGATGAGGGTATTTGTCCAAAGCCTTGATGGAGAGGCTAAAAAGTGGTTCAGAGAGTTGACCCCTAGGTCTATAGCAGACATTGAAGCATTAGATGATGTGTTTTTAAAGCATTGAGGAGATAAGAAAGACCTGCTATATTACCATACTGAGTTTGGCAACCTCAAAAGGGAAAATGGTGAATCATTGTCTGATTTTAATAAAAGATTCAATCGTTTGTATACCAAGATACCAGCTGAAGTAAAGCCTACCCCCACCTCTGCAAAACTCACCTACGCTAATGCCTTTGATTCTGATTTCTGCCTACTATTAAGAGAAAGAAGATGTGCTACTTTAGCTGAAATGCAAGATGTAGCCTTGGAGGTGGAATCCAATATCATGGCTACAGAGAAACTCAAAGGTCATGCTGATAGAAGACGATAGAGAGGTGAGACCTCCTCTTCTTCTTCATCTTTAGAACCTAAATTAGACAAAATGACTAAAATTATAGAGTCATTGGCTGCTGAAATATCCAAGCTGAAGGTTGAGCAGAACTCTGGGAAAGCAAGGCTTCCTAATTCATTTTCTCCTAGAAACCCTAATCCATTCAGAAGAGCAAATGAACAAATGAAAATCATTCATAGGGGAAAAGAGGCCAGTGAAGAACAAAGGGTTAAGACTCCTTTCCAGAACGTAGTCATGGAGGAGGAACGGTTTGATGAAGAGGATGAGATTCACTGCATGGAAGACAAGGGCAGTGCTGCCTTTTTGACATTAGCTGCCTATGAAGAATCATTACTCAAGGACCAGACCAGTCAAGAGTGGGATAGAGAAGTTGTTCTACAGACTGAAGACCAACAAAGATATAACCTGAGGTCAAGAACAAGTAATGTCAAAGAGAATCCCGCCCAAAGAGCTGCTGTCCCCATAGAGCAGCTGATCAGCAAACAGAAAAGACCAGCAGCTGATCCAATCATCCTCAAAGCACCAGCTCAAGAGATAAGAGGCCCTGACAAGTCCCTTTCCACTTTTATTTTTGAATCAGAAGTCCAGAAGTTGAAAATATTTGTACCTTTGATAGAACTTGTAAAGAATGAGGCCTTTATGAAGCCTATCCTTGATGCCCTTGAGCTAAAGGCCACACAAGCATCCAATGACTATGTGAATTTACAAGATGACAAACTTGCAGTTGTGCTTAGCCCAGTGACCGAGCCTGCTGATGATAATTCTCCATCATTTTATGTCTCCTTGACCATCCATGACAAAATCCTCCATAACTGCCTGCTGGACACTGGTTCCAGCCACAATTTGACACCCAAAGCTGTCATGGAAGAGTTAGGCTTTGACATCACCAGGCACTATCATGATTTATTCTCTTTTGATTCAAGAAAGGTGAAATGTCTGGGGTTAATTAAAGACTTAGCTATCACCCTAACTCAGCTGCCCATGAAGAGCATGATGATGGATATTGTGGTAGCAAATGTTACCCCTAAGTTTGGCATGCTACTGTCCAGAGGGTGGATTAAGAGGTTGTGTGGAACATTACAAAATGACTTATCTTATGCCACTATCCCAGTTTTTGGAGGAGAAAGCAAAAGATTGTATAAAGAAGCCCAACTGGCCTATATCATCAGTGATGAGAAGAATCCCACTAATCATCCTATTTATGCTGTGGACACTGACTTTGGGGCATGTATTCTCCAAATTGAAGAATCTTAGAGGGCCTCAATGCAGATTAGGAAAATAGTATGCCAGGCCATTGAAGAGGAAGAGACACAAGCTTGGGATATGTTCTTTGATGGAGCCTGTTCAAAAGAAACTACAGGAGCAGGAGTAGTGCAAATATCTCCAAAACAAGAAAGCACACATATATCTTTCAAGTTGACTTTTCAGGTCACCGATAATATAACAGAGTATGAGGCTCTAATATTGGGTTTAAACCCTGCCAAAGACAGAGGGATCAGAGACATAAAGGTGTTTGGATATGCTGATTTCATCATTCAGCAAGTGAACAAAACATTCCAAGCAAGGCACCCAAGGATGAAAGCATATAGAGATGAGGTATGGAGACTCAAAGATTCTTTTAATAGTTTTTGTATCTCATATATTCCTAGAGTCAAAAATCAACTGGCTGATTCCCTTGCTGTGTCTGCCAGCATGTTTATCCCTCCCGTGCCCCTTAAGTTGGTTTATGAAGTCCAAATAAAATATAGACCATCCTTGCCTGATAATGTCCAACACTGGAAAGTTTTTGTGGGTGATGATGAAGTAAACAGGTTTCTGCAAGTCATTGGTGAGTTCTCAGAAATGCAAATTGACCAAGAGAATGAAGCCTTGGAAGAATGTCCCCATCCCCAACTTAAGAACAAAATTGGCCGAGACGGCATTGTTCAGTTGCCTAGCAATCATATACCTAAAGACTTAGTTCCCCTAGAGAAGCTGTTTGACCATAATGATGTGCCTCATAAGGCTGCCCAAAAATAAGATCAGTCTGTTGTCCATAGGCATAATGTAGGGAGTCCAGATCATCCCAAGTATATAAATCTGTCCGCATATCTGTCTGCTGCCCAAAGTTCTAAGTACTGCACCTTGATGAAGCAGTTTGCTGATGTCTTTTCCTGGGAATATAATGACCTTAAAACTTATGACAAGAAGATCATCCAGCATAAGATCCCATTGAAAAAAGACACCATCCCTTTCAAGCAGAAGCTGAGACCCACAAATCCTTTGCTCCTTCCTCTGATTGAAAAAGAAATCAAGAAGTTGTTGGCTACCAAAATCATAGTTCCTCTAAGATATTCAAAGTGGGTAGCCAACTTAGTAGTGGTGAGGAAGAAGAGTGGATAAATTAGGTTGTGCGTTGATTTCAGAAACCTGAACAAATGCTATAAGAAAGATAATTATCCTCTTCCCAAGATGGAGCATTTGTTGCAGAAAGTCTCAAGAGCCAAAGTGATGTCTTTCCTGGATGGATTTTCAGGGTATAACCAAGTTGCTGTACATCTAGATGACCAAGAAAAGACTGCATTCACCACTCCTTGGGGCACGTTTATGTACTCAAAGATGCCTTTTGGGCTGATGAATGCTAGAGCCACCTTTCAGAGAGCTATGGATATAACATTTGTAGGAGAGAAGGACAAGTTTGTCCTTGTCTACCTAGATGATATAACAATATACTCCAGCAACCACCAAGATCATCTGCAGCATCTAAATAAGGTGTTTCTGAAGTGTAGAAGGTTTGGGATATCAGTCAATCCCAAGAAATCACAATTTTATTTAGAGGAGGGCAAGTTGTTAAGACACATTGTCTCTGTTGCAGGTGTCAAAGTTGACCCAGAAAGAGTAAAAGCAATACAGACTTTGTCTGTCCCAAGATCAAAAAAGGACATCCAATCCTTTCTGGGAAAAACAAACTTTGTAAGGAGGTTTATTCCTAATTTTTTAGAATTAGTAAAACACATCACCTCCATGTTGAAAAAGGGATCTGAGGTCAAATGGACTGATGCAACAAGGAGATCGTTTGAAGCCATCAAAAGGGCTGTTATGGAAGCTCCCACTTTAATTAGCCCATATTACAGCAAGGAGTTCCATATCTTTTCATTGGCCTCAGGTGACACCCTTGCAACAATCATATTGTAGAAAGATGATGAAGGTTCAGAACATCTAATGGCATTCTTCAACAAAACATTAAGGGATGCTGAACTGAGGTATGATATCATAGAAAAACAGGCCTATGCTCTTATGAAATCTTTGAAAGCTTTCAGAATATACATTCTTCACTCCAAGGTAATTGCATATGTGACTTCTGCATCAGTAAAAGATGTCCTAATGCAGCCATATGTTGATGGAAGAAGGGCTAAATGGATTGCAAAGCTTATTGAATTCAACATAGAATTAAAGTCCACTAAGCTGATTAGAGGATAGGGCCTTACCAAGCTAATGGCAGAAGAAAATTGCAGGATGTTGGACATGAATTGGATAGGCACAAATTTAGGGAATGGATAGACAGAAGAAGCCACAGTACAACATGACCAGTCATTAGAAAAAAATATAGCTTCTTGTTAATGGTATTCTACCATAGCTCAATTTTTGCTGAAGCTAGAAGTTCCTCCAGACCTTAGTTCAAGCCAAGCCAGGACTATTAAGCTCAGGGAAGCCAAGTATTGCATTCATGAAAACTTGCTGTACTGGAGGGATCCATCTGGAATCCTTCTAAGGTGTCTGGACAAAGAAAAATCCATGGAGGTCATGCATCAGTTTCGTTCCAGCATATGTGGAGGACATCACTATTGGAAAACCACAACCCACAAGATTCTCAGAGCTGAGTATTATTGGCCCACCTTGTTTTCTGATGCCATTTTATTTGTAAAATCGCAGGACAGGTGCCAGAGGTTTGAAGGAAAATAATAGTTGAAGTCTCCGCCCTTGAAGCCAATACATGCCAATGGCCCTTTCCAACAATGGGGCTTGGATTTCATAGGGGAATTTAATCCACACTCCAGTGGCCAGCATAGATGGATCCTAGTAGCCACAAACTACTTTACTAAATGGATTGAGGCCATCCCTACTAGGAAAGCTGATCACCAGGTTGTCATGAAGTTCCTGACAGAAAACATTTTCACTAGGTTTGGCTGTCCACACAAATTAGCTACAGACAATGCAGTAGCCTTCAGGGCAAAAGAGTTGGTGGACATGTGTGACTCAATGGGAATTAAGCTAGTTCATTCTACCTCATATTACCCTGAAGGTAATGGTCTAGAAGAATCCTCCAACAAGAGCCTGATAAGGATAATCAAAAAGCTGTTGGAAGATAACAAAAGGAACTGGGATTCTAAGTTGAAGTATGCATTGTGGGTTGACAGGGTAACCACCAAGAAATCCACAGGGAATTCCCCGTTCATGCTGGTATATGGCACTGAGGCTATATTCCCAATTCAGTTGACCCTCCCTGTGGCAAAATTATTGTAGGAAGAGTAGAATGAGGAAAATGACATGGCTAAGAGGATTGGTGACTTGGCAGAAGTGCATCAAATCAGAGATCAATTGGTAGAAAAGTCTGTAGCACATCAAAAGAGGATCAAGGAAGCCTTTGACAGAAAGGCAAAGATAGATATTTTTCAAGTTGAAGACTTGGTTCTTAAATGAGATGCACTGAAGGAGAAGAAAGGCAACCATGGGAAGCTCGATGCTCTGTGGACTGGACCTTTTGTCATTACTCAGATCCATGGGAACAATACCTTCATGCTACAGAGTGTGGAAGGAGAGACAATTTTTGATGGCCCAGTTAATGGGCGGTTTTTGAAAATTTATGTTGTTTAAGGTCTTCAGGCCTTAATGTTGTAAATATGTTATTTTTTACCAGGTTTTAGTGTAGGCTTAATTAGACTCCATGCCCAATGGAACACTAGGAATTTTCACAAATCTGGTTTTTGTATGATAAGGCAGTGGTCTACGGTTCTTGAGACCTCACAGGGAGGATCTCATCCCCAGAAGGAGCCAGTGTTAGCTCTGCTATACAATGTTGATTCTTAAGGTTAGGGGAAAGCTTGGTTGGATTGGTTACGCTCAAAGAAATCTCACATTTGTCGTTTTCTCCTTTCTTCCTTTACCCTGCTCACTCTCCCTTCATGTCTGTTTCCTCTATTTTTCCTCTAAACCCAACAAAACCCCTTTTACTTTAAGCCCCGAGCACAAAGGCCTAAACCCACCATAGAATCTCACCCATATAACCCTGTGCGCTCATAAACCCCTTTCTTATTCCCTGTTGTTGATCAAGCCCCACCGATCCAATGGCTCTCATCGCGCCCGATATAATAACCTGCCCTCCCAATCCCAACCGTCTGATCATCTCCGCCAAGATCAGATGGCTTTCGCACTTATCACACCAACAAAGTGATTGAACGTTAGTTCGTGATGAGAGCGGTTTTTCTCTCTCATCCATCGCTACGTGTCAACCATTGAGTGGAATCGCGCGGTCCTATCCTTTTATCGCTTTACGCCCGAAAGCGATGCGATCAATACCATTTCCGCCTGACCAAACCACCCCCGCCAGTTTACTCCTGCACAACTCTATTGTCCAATCACCATCCGATCTATCCACTGTAGATCTGACAAACCAGATTCATCCCGCTCTCACATCGGCCGACAAACTCCGTCAAGCCATCTCCGTCATCTATTTCCTCAATCCGATGGCCATCCTCTTCGCTCACCCAAATTATCCAATCGCCCATGCACTCCATGTCCTCTGACCATTCCGTTTGCCCGAAGAGGAAGATGACCAACCATGCCAGTACCAATCAAAATCATTCCTCAACTACTATATTTAACAGAAAACATGGCCGAAGGGAGAAAAGGACAAGCACAACCCTGTAACTGAATTTATCAGTTATGGAGCTCCACTGTTACGAGCACTCCAACTGCCTAAGAGGATAGCACATCACCTGAACAAATCAGATTCACTCACTGAAGCAAACAAACACAGTCAGAGACTCCATCAGATAGTTAAATGCAGTTGGTGGTCAATTATGATCCCTCCATACCTAAATGGCCAAGTTCCCTTGTAATGTAAATCTATAAATACCCATAAACAAGATGTAATCAGGGTTGGTGGTTGGAATTTTGATGTAAGGTTCAACTTCTGGAGACTGTAGATATTTTGTCACTTGCAGCGTCTCATCTTCATTTCAGCTAATCCAAGCTTCTTTTGCTATTAACTGCTCACTTTCCATTTTTCTCTATTCTAAGCTTGTGCTTGATATGCCATATTATTGGTCTTTTGAGGTTTAGCACTAGATAACTGTCATCTTATCTATGTTAGATTGTTGAATGTATCACTGAATAGGTTACTCAAGTTTCTTTCTATCTGATGCAAGAGAGTTGTCATCCTGTCTATGCATTAGTGGAATAGATTTACAGGTTTCTTTACTAGTTGCAGTCGGCCATCACATGGTCTTGTGCATCTGCTGGTGTGGTTAGCATTCTCCATATTCACCCAATATCCAAACTGTGAGCATTTGGTGGTCTAAAGCCTTGTAGTCTGGGGGTGTTCACGCATGTCTGGAGTGAAACAAAGTAGAAGTGGTTATCTGGCTTGAACAAACCATCATTCCTTCCATTAAATCTACAACAATAGTTGAATTTATATGTAACTAGGCATCTTCGAGCTACAACCTAGGAGAGTTTCTTGGAATCCTAACAGGCCCTGCTATCTTGACCCTGGAAAGAAGAATTGGCATAATTTCCAAGCGTTCACCCCTTGCACACTCCACTCTTATCAAAACTTCATGCTGGTAATATTGTGGCAACCTGCTAAATAATTTTCATCGCCCCAAGATGTAAGTGTCCCATGCACTTGTGCCAGATCTCTCCAACATCCATACTTTGATCACATATTGCCTTTCCGCTCAAGGCTACACAAGTCTCTACCTGTAGCCTGTAAAGGTTCCTCATCCTCACACATATTTGCTTCACTATCCCAGAAGCTAGATGCTTGAGATACACCTTACCTCTGCTAAAGATAACATCATATCCCTTGTCCTCAAGGGTTGCTACTGAAACCAAGTTATTCTTTAGCCCTGGAACATAGAGAACATGTTTAAGATGGAGAAAGCTCCCAAGATCCCTCTCAAAATTGATAGTACTAACTCCCTTGGTTGCATATTCGCCATTATCTCCAACCTCGATATGAACTTGCATATGCTTCTCCTCCAACTGGCTGAAATACTCCTTATTCCCAGTCATGTGGAAAGAGGCACCTGAATCAATGTACCACGTGTTGTTGCTTACTAATATTTCCATGCAATCTATCAACGAGAATTATTTCTCAAACTGAGAAGCAAACCCATCTTCCTCAGCTGATGCAGCCACATGCTCTTATTCAACCCATTCTTCTTTCGATTTAGACACTTAGTAACATAGTGCCCAAACTCATGGAAATGGAAACACTTGATTTTACTTATATCCTTCTTCTTCTTATCAGTCTTATGACTGGTCTCACCCTTCCCTTTCCTTTCTTTCCATTGGATTGACCTGCGAGAGAAAAATTCTCCTCTTCAGTCTCAACCTTCGACCCCTTGCTACTGCTTCCCTCAACAAGACTGAGCTTGAGCTCTTCCTGAGTAAAATAAATCCACAAGCATTCCCAATATGGTAGCTTTTGATTTAGACACTTAGTAACATAGTGCCCAAACTCATGGCAATGGAAGCACTTGATATTACTTATATCCTTCTTCTTCTTATTAGTCTTATGACTGGTCTCACCCTTCCATTTTCCATTCTTTCCCTTAGATTGACCTGCAAGAGAAAAATTCGCCCCTTCAGTCTCAACCTTCGACCCCTTGCTACTACTTCCCTTGACAAGATTGAGCCTTAACTCTTCTTGAGTAAAATCACTCCACAAGAATTCCCAATCTGGCAGCTTGTCTCGTATAGTTATTCTTTGAATGAAAGTTCGCCAATCCTTAGTGAACCTATTTATAGTTGTCCTCACCAGCTCACTGTCTTCGGGTTTTTCACCTATAGCTACAAGCTCATCTCAGACTTCCTAAATCTTGGTGAGATAGGAAGTTACGTTCTCACCCTTTTACATCTTAGTGAGCCTCATCTTCTCCTTGAGAATCATTTTACAATTCTCATATGGATCCTGGTATAACTTCACAACGACATCCCACATGTCCTTTGTCGTATTCTTATCTGCAATATGTGGAACTATATGATCTTGAACTCCTTTGAGGATCATTCTCTTCACCTTGGACATATCCTTCTTATACTCATGGAAATGGATATGATCTGCCGGTACAACTATAACAACTGTCATGAACTCCTTTAGACCAAGTTCATCTAATAGAAAGAGCATCCTGGCCTTCAAGACACCAAAGTTAGAATCTCCTTTAAGTCTATCATGATCTCTAGGACCTGTTGTGGCCATCTAAGTGAAAACTACAAACTGGAAATCTCTTTCTCTAACAATGTAAACTTTGAAACGAGAATTGATACGATTACCCGTTTCGTTGAGGTGGCAAAAAAGTCAACCGATTTTGAAAAGTGGTGATGTAGAATACACATGTTTTTTTAGCATAGTTTTGACACTTTAAATTTTTTTTATGTACATTAGTTTTTAGAATGTTAGTGATTTGCATGATGATTTTAAAAAGTTTTGATTCTGCATCAGGCCCTTTTTTTAAAAGACCTATTTTTTGACTTCAAATTTTCTAATGTATTAAATGTGAATAATTATTTTCTAAATTTAACAATTTTTGAAGTGGTCTTCTTCTTCATATTTTGTTGTTGTTGTTTTTTTTTTGTACTGAGGTTTTTATTTTTGTCATAGTTAAATAAGAAGGTCAATATTTTAAAATTTCGATATTCTACATATTTATATATTGTTAATTAATTTTTCAATGCACATCAAATAATTGTTTCTAAAAAACAACAATTTTTAACAATTGACATAAAAATATCCATTTTGAACATAAATATAACTAAAAAATTACACATTTTGATAATTTTTTGCTAGAAATAACATGTCAAATTCGCAATTTTATAGGAAAAATCTAACAATAAACGGTTAATTAATAGTTTTTTTATGAATTTCATGTCAAATAATAATAATAATCACTGTTTCTTTTTCAAAAAATAATGATTCACATAAGAATTAAAGCGAAAACCACATAATACAAATATTGAACACATAACAACATTAATTGAATGCTTATTCTTCTCATAAAATGTCAAAGTCAAAACATTACAAGTATAGCTAATTAATAGTTACAAAAAATGAGCTTGATTTCCAAACATAACTTAAATTTAATCAACATCATCACGTAGTCCAAACTCTTCATCCTTCTAGAGTTTCATCATTGTTTTCTTCCATAGTATTTTCTGCTTCATTTTGCTCATTTTCCTCTTCTAATGGATCTTTGATGTCTGCGAATTTCCCAATGTATGCCTTTACAATCATTCCATGTAATGGTGGTTGAGGTTCCTTTGCCTTTATTGCCACATGTGATTCACTAAAATCCCCTTTCTTCAACCCAATTTCTTGCATTGCATCTAGAAGAAATTGAAGAGCATTAATTCTTTGTTGAATAAATTTGCACTGTACTCGATCTTTTTCAATGGCAATGCAATTTCTTCTTTTTTTGTAGGCAACATGCTAGTGTTGTACCTAATTATCAAGCACAAAAGAAATAATTAAGTAAGTTAGTATAATGACATAAAAATTAAGAAAGAAGATATTGAAATTCAAATCTTTATAATAAGACTTACCTAAGCCAAAAAATAAATCCAGAACCCAATCTCCTTCATTTGAACATAAGTCTATAAGATAGTTAATCAATGACTGTGGTTTTGATAAATGTTAACTATCTCTCCTTTTGCTTATTTATCTTCATATGTTAGTTTTTTCACAACAATATCATAAACCAGTACTTGGCTATGACTCTTTCCATCTACTCGATTAAAAAGCATAGACATATAGTTATCATGTTTTGTCTAACTATTAATGTGGATGAACTCACAATCATTTATAATTGGTTGATCTTCACGATTAAGAATATTTGACTTTTTCCTGTAACATGAAATAGTAAAATTTCAATTAACTTGTACATAAATGAATTTTTTAACATTAATCAAACATACATTTTCAACATCTTACCATGTAAGTTGCATCTTTGATTTTGTTTTCCCATTGAGTCTTCACAATAACATTGCCAATTGTGTGTCTGAATGAAATGTCACGAATCTCCAATGGTGATGATGTGACTTCTACAAATCCCGCAACCACTTTAATAACAGCTTGATAAGTATAAGGGTCACTATCACAGTCAATGTTTGGGATAATAAAACCATAGGGAATATCTGCAATAACTAGGGAATAATCCCTTCTAGGTATGATTTTAATAATGTCTTCATAGTCACCTTGTATTACTTGATATTGAATAGTTTCAAGCTCATTCCAAATTAAATGAGTAAGAGTTAGATCAAGTTCAACATTCTTAAGACATTGCTTTCTTAGTCTTTCGATCTTAATTTTTTCAATAAAGGTTCTGAAACTATCTGGTGCTTCATCTGTATCCTTCCTCATATTTAATAAAATAAACAAATATTTGTATAAGTTATAAAATAAAAATATTATACATATGGATACAAATGAATGTATAAATCAACATACCTTTTTAAATGCAAGATAAAAATCTTTTAATGTTGATGTAGAATTTGAATATGGATAGTTGCATACAACATCATCCAACTATCTTCATTCAACAATTTAACTATTTGTTCTTGTATTTTCCTGTAAACTTTGTGACTGAATAGATAAAGTAAAAAAAATTAATATAATGATATGTATAAGAAATACTACCAAGAACAATATGTTATATTTAAAAGAAACTTATAGTCTAGAAATAAGTAAAAATAATTCAACAAACTTATCTTTGAAATTCCTCAGACATTTCCTCCAGTGATAGTTCCCCTGACTTCACACGAGATAATATTGCTTTGACAAGTTTTTCATCCTTCACTCCTTGCAATGCTCTCCAAGGTGTGATAGTCATATCTTCTAGAAGTTGCTTCATTTCAGGACTCGACTAACTGTTGCTACATATCAATGGTTTATACCTTTTGACCTTCTGGTTTTTAATGCCAATGTTCTCCCACATGATAAAAATCTCATTAATCAATTCCCATATCTCTATAGTTCTAAATGTGAACTAGAAAATGTTATTAATACTTCTGAATATATCAGTGTTTACTCTACCGCCTTTTGAACTGATTTTCTCCTCAATTTGATAACCTATTTCCATACAACATTACTTTCAGAATTCTATAGTCACATTTATCTTATCCCCACCACATTTTTCTTCAAATTAATTATGAATAAATCTAACCCCTTGGATGAAAGTCATAGAAATCCTATATTCATTATCTGAATTATAATCCCATGCCAATAACTTTGCTTCTATATCTGATAAACCAACATAAATGATACATTTCATTATTTCAAAATGTGGGTTATTGGGATATTCCTCCATCAATTTCCTTTGAGCTTCTACAGAATAGTTCCCCCCAAGCACATAATAATTGTATTCAAAACATTTTGACTTATCAAATGCTTCTTTGTTGGGAACTTGAACTAGATCAACAAGAAGCACATAACTAACCACATAAGCATATGGATTGTACCTCATCAATGTCTTCAAGTTGTGAACATGCAGGGGGTGTGGCTTTCTGATTTGATATTTAGATTGTTCTTCACTTGGCTTATAGATTTGTCTCACATTAAGTTGAAATGTACGACCACCCTCAATTAAGTTTGTCTTTGTCAAGTTATGTTGAATGGAATTTTGTTTCCTTTTAATAATTCCATCCCCTAAATCAACTCCTGGTGTACTGATTTCCCTGCTTTCTTTTGAATTTCACTAGGATCTTCACTGTTGGCAATGACTACTTGAGAATGTTCAAATTTCATTTTCTTCCTCCTAACATTCTCATTATTAACTAGAATAGAGACATTCTTGGGCATTGTTAATTTTGGCCTTTTATGGCTCTTCTCCTTTCTAACATCAATTCTAATGTCATCCTTAGTAATGAAAACATATTCTTCAGCGTCAGTTTCAACTTCCTCACATTCAAAAGTAACCTGTCTACCTTTGCTAGATTTATTCGCTATAGAGATTCTTTGATGATCCCTTGGATGTAGTTTTGTAGCATCAATAATTACTATTTTTTGCTTCTTTGTCATATCTTCTTCTGACCCTGAGTAGAAATTGTTGACAACATTGATAATATCTTGCTCTATGAAATGAATGCCTCCCAACATAATTGAAAGAATTTCAATAAAATTATGTTAAACAGAATATCATATGTCAATAAAAGCTAAGTTATAAAAATATAATGATATAGTCACAATAACACAAAACACAAATATAAATAACAATACTTACCATATCTTGTGCAATGTCATTTATAATTTATTTACACAACTTTTTAGATTCTTCTGTCGTGTCATACGACGACAATGATAACTGATATTTAACATTGTCACGTGACTTGGGCGGTTTTGTAAGTACATAAACAACTTCAGTGTCCGGTATCAAACAGATGTCTATGAATTTTCCAAACACCTCATAAATTCCATTATCATTAGGGATATCAACATATAGATATATCCGCACATGTTATTCGTCTTTTCTATCTTTCAAATACCATACATTTTCTGTAAGCTTCACTTCTTTTGATTTCTTCTAGTATGAAATCGTCTTCTTATCGTTTGAGGCACTTAATATATTTGTAGTTATTAGCTCAGGTTTGTTCATTCAACAATGTTTTATGAGGATCCACCTTTAATTTTAGCAGTTTTTGGTCCAAAAAAATTCACAAAAATATTCTTGGATGCCATTTTACTGCAAAAAATATACATATATATAAATCAGTAAATTACAAAAAACACAAACAAAATCTAAAAATGATAAATAATCATAAATCATAAATAGTTTTGTAAAACATAACCTTTTAAAAACAATTAAAAACAAAAATTTAAAAATTTAAAAAATGCAGCTCCCTCTTACCCCACCTCGCAGCCCAACGAGCCCATGGGGGTGGAGGCTCAATTCTTAGAATCGAGCCTCCACCTACATGGTCCCGTTGGACTGCATGGGTGGGGCGAGAGGGCTGGTGCAACCCCCTTCCGCTCCACCCCCGTAGCCCATCAAGCCCATGGGGGTGGCGACCCGATTCACAGAATAGGGTTGCCACCCCCACAGGCCTGATGGGCAGCGGGGGTGGGGTGGAGGGGCTGCGCCCAATTGAGCCTCCACCCACACGGGTGCATTGGGTCGCGGCGGTGGGGCGGGAGGGGCTTACATGCAACCCCTCCTGCCCCAGCCCCACGACCCAACGGGCCCGTGGGGGTGGAGGCCTGATTCTAAGAATCAACCCTCACCCTTGGTGGGCTGGGCCGTGAGGGTGGGTGTCGCCAATGGGCACGACTAGGCCCACCACACCCACTGCGGACATAGTGGCCTTCTGCCTACCATGGGCCTGTCGGGTAAGCCTGACTCATCTAAATTTTTAATTTGTAAAAAAAATCTAAATTTCATTAATAAAAAATTAAGTATTATTTTATTGGAATATGGTTTTGTTCAGGTATTTTACATGAAAAAAACAACCCATCTGAAACATAACTACTAGTAAACCTATTGAATTTTTAAAACTTGCACACAACAAAAGGGAAACTAACTTTTCAAATGCGATAATCTTTCGTTGAATATGTTGTCGATAACAATGTAGCCATTCCACAAAATCGCTCCAAGTCTTTTAACGAACCTCAAAAAGCCTTGATGCGATATGAGGAATAATGATAATGAAATTTATGATATAGTGGAAATTACTTAATTGTTTTATCGCACAGTTAATGTGGGATCAATTTATTTTTATAAAAACTTTAACATATAAATTTTGTTATGGTGATACATGGAACTATGGTAAAACGAACATTACAAAATTGTTTTACCGCAAGGTGAATATGGGATTAATTTGTTTTTATAAAAAAATTAACATATAAATCTTGTTATGGCAATATAGTAAATTATGATAAAGCAAACATTACAAAATTGTTTTACCACATGGTGAATGTGGTATTAATTTTTTTTATTATAAAAACTTAACATATAAATCATGTTATGGCAATATAATATATTTTTTTAAATGTGTGATTAAAAAAAAAAAAACATTCAATTGTCCAGTAAATGTTATATAGTTTAAGTAAAAAATTGTCCAGTAAATGTTATATAGTTTAAGTAAAAAATTAATTTAGGTAAAATATTTAGTTTACAATTTTAATTTAAAATTTTAGTTAAAAAATTAATTTCATAAGAAAATTTTAGTTAAAATTTTTCAATAAATTGTAGAAGAAAATTATGGAGGAAAATACATGAAACAAATTTTTTGGAGGGAAAAGTTTTGGCAAAAATTTTTAGAGGGAAACTTTGGAGGGAATTTTTCATTCTTTAAGCTATATATTATCATTAGGAGAGAGTTCATTTGTATCATTCAACCTCTTCTATTTGAAAGGCATGGATTCGTCTAATAGTGAAGTTTCACTTTATGGAGCATCAACATCTTCATCGCGTAACAACTCTATTTATATTGATGAATATAACAGAAATTTTTCCACTATGAATAGAGAGTCAAATTTTCCACTTATTCCTAATCCTAAGGACTATGAGAGCAACACTGATGAAGGGACAGATGAAGAATTTCAAATAAATAAAGAGTCACAGTTTCCACTTAGTCCTAATCCTATGGACTATGAGAGTAGCAGTGTTGAAGAGCATGATGAAGATTTTCAAATAAATAAAGAGTCACGGTTTCCACTTAGTCCTAATCCTATGGACTATGAGAGAAGCAATGATGAAGAGTATGATGAATAATTTCAAATGAATAGAGAGTCATGGTGTCCACTTAGTCCTAATTCTAAGGACTATGAGAGCAACACTGATGAAGGGAAGGATGAAGAATTTCAAATGAATAGAGAGTCACGGTGTCCACTTAGTCCTAATCCTATGGACTATGAGAGAAACAGTCATGACGAGCATGATGAAGAATTTAAAATGAATAGAGAGTCATGGTTTCCACTTAGTCCTAATCCTATGGAATATGAGAGCAGCGGTGATGAAGAGCATGATAAAGAATTTCAAATGAATAGAGAGTCACATTGTCCACTTAGTCCTAATTCAATGGACTATGATAGTAGCAGTGATGAAGGCCACGATGAAGAATTTCCAATAAATTGAGTCACATTTTCCACCTAGTCCTAATCCTAAGGACTATGAGAGCAATAGTGATGAAGGGCAGGATGAAACACTTAGTTCTAATCTTAAGGACTATGAGAGTAGCAGTGACAAATGACAGGATGAAGAATTTCCAGTAAGTAAAGAGTCACATTTTCCATGTAGTCCTAATCCTATGGACTATGAGAGAAGCACTGACAATGCACATGATGAAGAATATCCAATAAACATCGAATCGAATTTTCCATTTAGTCCTAATTCTAAAGACTATGAGGGTAGCACCGAAGAAGGGAAAGATGAAGAATATCCTCCAAGTCAGTATTTCAAAAGCACAAATGATCATAGTGAGGATAATATTCCTCATATTGATGATGATAATGATTATACAGATGATGATCCAATGATGGAGATGTTGCTAGAAAATATTGTATCGAGGAGTAGGAGCAGAAATTTTCGTATCAATCCAAGATGTTCTAGTTATACAAGGGGCAGAGCATAATATCTGATGAGAGGAAGTTCTATTAGTGCTCTCATTTCAAGTGAATGTTGTCAAAAAGAATGTTTGAAACATATGGATTTCAAGTTTGCATTGAAGAAAAGGAAGAGATATTTGTCAATGAATAAAAGCATGCAAAATTCATATTTAGTGGGGTGCATGAAATCTACATTGTTAGGTTATGATTATCATATTGGGTCTTTATTTATCTATAGAAAGTCAAAATGTTTCATTCAATGGGTAATTTTTGTTTATCAAGAATCCAAGAAAATTTGGAAAAGGAACCCACATTTTATTCAAAAGTACATCATAGATGACAGTTGGGGCCATTTTCAAATACTGCAATGTCATGGATGAATAATTCTTTTCAAAGCATGGAGAGTGTATGCCAAATAGAAAGGCAATACATATTCTAGATAATTTCTCAAGACGATAAATCTACAACTTATACAAAGAATATGCAGAAGGTGCTGAAGGACATGGTCAATTTATTACATATCAATATTTTGTGAAGATATGGAAGAAAGACTTCAACAATGTTTGTATTCCTAAGAAGACAAGGATGGGGATTTGTAGTACATGATATTTTTTAAATTAAAAAAGGGATAAATGTGAAGGCGCAGAAAGAGGTAAGCATTCATAACATTAATTTTTAAAATTGTATAGTCATTAACTATGAAAACGTATTTATTAATGACTTTCTTTTATGTTGTGTAGATTCCTTGTCAAAGCGCTTCAAGAGCGTTGCTAACAACAAATAAGTGAAAGGAAAAAGTTGTACAAGCATCGAAAGAAGTGTTATGATAATCCAAATAAACATTTGGGTTTGATAATTGAGGGCATGGACTAGAACAAAACACTTCTACCACATTTTGTTCGCACACCCAAAAATTTAAAGGAGGAAAATTTTATTCAGTATCACTTGGTCGGTTGTATGGTCTTCAATGGGAAAATGTTTCCAAGGGTATACTTCACAACTCCAAATATTCATAATGATGCAAATCTAACAATAACCATAATTCATGATGTGCTTTCTCATTAGTATAGTAATCTTCCTGAATTTTTGTATCTGCAATTGGACAACACTTGTCGTGAAAACATAAATCAGATTGTTTTTGGATATCTAAACATGCTTGTTGAATTGAGAAATTTTCAGAAAATAAAGGTTGGTTTACTTCTTGTTGGGCACACTCATGACCATATTAATCAAATGTTTAGTCATTTTTTAGTCACATTGAGGAGAAAGGAAGTTGTGAGCTTGCCATCATTAATTGAATGTATTAAGAATCATACATGCCAGAGCCAATTTTTGATGTGTTGGAAGAAATTGTTGACATGCGAAGGTTTATTCTGGGATCGCATGGTGAGGAGAAATGAATTGAACAACTTAATCCCATTAGCTTCCAACATCAGTTTCGTATCAAAAAAATCGATGGGAAAACACTAATATGGGGTAAGAAGTATTCAACTACTGCAAAATGGGCGCCATCATCAGGGTTGGAATTTTTGAAGTTCATTCCAGGTCATCCAATATTTGCGTCAAATATATAGTTATTACAATCAGTTGTTGAAGTTCATAATGCATGCAAGCATAATAGAGATATATATTATTCTGGTTGTCTGGAAGAAATTAAAATATGTATTAGATATACATATGAGTACTTTGATATTGTTGATTCAGTTTGGTGGGAGTCTTTTTTCAATAATCAAAGTGATATAATTTCAAGAACAACAAATGAAGATATACCTTTGAAAACTCCATTTATTTGGCCAAAAAATGTGTCAAATGAACATGAGGAAAGAAACCTTGTTGAACAACAACAATCTCAAGGTATTATTAATTCTTCACAGGTAGATGAAAGAGAAATGTGTATTGGTTCCAAAAGATCTCGTGCATAACGTGAAGCCATGGAAGACCTTTACAGGGGTTTATTACATGATATTACGGAGGGTTGCATGATCACAGTGCTAGCAAATGGAGATCCCAATGGCTATCCATTCTGGGTTGCTAAGGTTATAAAGGTCATTAGAGAAAATGAAGATGTTGTAGGTGTTGAAGTACATTGGTATGCCACAAATACACATCCATTCAATGGTGTGTACAATACAAAGACGGTAGTTGATAAAAAAATTGGCTGAAAGAGAAAAAGAAAGGGTACAAATATAAATCATCGCCGCACAAACCTCTTAAAATTGGAGGATGTTGACATACTTATTTATGACTTCAATTTAACAAAGAGAGGAACTCTTCGCTTCAAGATGATAGAAATTATGAAGAGGTTGTTACTAAAAGGAACAGTGTTGAGATGGGAGTCCGCTGAAGCCAGTCATAGATCCAGAATAATTTTGAAACCTGAAATGGTGGGCATGCATGTGGACTTAGATGGCGCACTAGTTGATGAAAGAGAAGAATATAGAACATCTTCATTTGCATCCAGTCATTCATCTGAAGATGTGAATTCTAATGGTGTGAAAGAAAATATGAGTGATTTTGAATAATTGTCTAAGACATTTTATATAATTGATGTTTGCATCGTATCTTGAAATAAAAAATTTGATTTCCATATGGTGTTAAATGAAGTTATGAGTCAATTTTATGTTTGTTGGATTATATGTGTTAATTATGATGAGTTTTATTGTTTAGAATATCTACAATGCAACAATAACTTAGAGATATAGTTTATGTTTCATTCAATCTACAAGTATTGACATTTTGATTAATTTAGTCATGTAATTTGTTCATAATGTGTTGAAAACTTAGAGTTTTTTAATTCTATGGTTGAAAATTTTCCTTTTTTTTGTTTGTTAAGTTATGGTTGAAAACAATTAGAATTTTAACGATCTTTAGTGTCATGTTATTATATGTTTAATAACATGGATGAAAATGAATGGAATTTTATGTGTTTAAGATCCCATTACTTTATTTTTATTGTCATTACTAAAAAATGCTGAAATTATACCTAGAAAAGAAAAATGTTATCCTACCAAAAACATTAGTGTGTTTTTTTTCCTAAAAAACAACTGTTTTTTGCACAAAATTCAGTTTTACTGCCATTTTTTAAAAATGTTGAAAATTGACCCTAAAAAAAAATATCGTTCTAGTATACACACTTTTCTTTTTTAGCAATGTTTTTCATGTTTTTTCGGGGTTTTTTGGCTAGAGTTCCCGTTTTGAGTTTATAGTTCCTGTTTCAAAGTTTACATTGTTCTCCTACTTGGATTTCTCCCAAACCCGAGGTCTGTGTGGTGGTCGATTTTGTTCACTACTATGATACCATGTAGAAAAACCATGAAATTCTGCAACTGCTAATATGAACAATTTGAAGAAAATTTATTTTCATATAGAGACAAAATTCTCTACTTATTTTGTAGCGAAATAGGAACAAAAATAGATACACAGTCCCATAATAGAAAAACACAAAATTTCTAGGGAACCCAATTGGGAAAACCCTTTGGTTGGTTGAGAATTTTGAAGAAGAATGAGAAATGGATCTCTTACAAAACAATCTTGTTTCAATAGATAATACAATGATTTCCTTGCTTAAACTAAGCTTAAAAATATCTGCAAGACCCCTGATCCCTCTGCCTCTTGCCTTGCCTGGATGAGCTCCGAAATTCTTACGCAAATCCTGGGAAACAACCTCCTATTTCCTAATGCATGAGAAGCTACTATTTCTTAGGAAATTCCTCCTATTTCCTAGAACATTCCCAAGGGAGAAAATTCTCCCTCTATCAACTCGCACAAGCCTCTTGCTTGGTACACTCTCTCACAAGCTCACACACAAAACTAGTGCATACAATAATGATACAATCATGCCTTCAATTCTCCTTTTAAGAAATTCGAATGGCTAAATCTGGAAAATTATAGTTTAGGAAATAGATTTTTTGATTGATGAGTTAACTGAGTTGAACTAACTCATGCAACTCATATCATCTCAATTCTAGAAGTTGAGATTTAGTCACTTGTCCTTTTCCAAAATTAACTTGCACTAGAAGACAATAAGCTAGACCTACCACTTCAACTCATTAGGTAACTACCTCATAACTTGTCCTAACTTTTAGGAATGAATCCTAAATTACAGGAATTTGTCCTAACTTATAGGGAACTCAAGCATGCTAAGAAGAAACTCATTGTGGTCCCTTTGATTAAGGCACAAATCGAGGAACCCTTTCTTGCTATCATTTTCAACATATTTTTGGAAGAAGGTATATTATATAGTGAATATATAGTTATTTAATGTAAAAAGGTCCTATTTATCAAATAAGTCATACTAGGAAGTTGGTACTTATTAATGATGGGACCACAATTAATTAAATTTTTTCTATTAAGAATGTATTTATAGAGCTAGGAAGCTATAGAATGTTTTTGTTGGGTACTGTTGTAATTATAACTCAACTAAATGAGAGGTTTCCCTACCTTAAGAGGCAAGTTAACATTGCTTTATTGCTTTGATAATCAATAATATAAGGGTATATTTTGCATATTCCATCTCATTTGTCTTTGATATATGATTTTCTATATTCATATTCTCTGAATACCTTGTTGTGATTCCAGTGTAAGGGTTAAGGATCACTACAATAACAAAGGTTTTTTTTTTTAGATGTGTACAACCCAAACATCGTGTGTTTGACTACACATAACCAATGAATGAATGAAGAAAACAACAGTTAAGAATCAAAATGGTGCAAAAAGAAGAATTTGCACTTATTTGAGAAACAACCCTAGTGGCACTAGAACTAGAAGCAATTTTAATGTTGAGGAGAGCATTGTTGAATAAAAATAGAAAGAAGGACAATGAAAAACTAAGATACTTCTTTTAACCAAATTCGAATTTGAAGGAAAGTTTTGCAAGATGACTATAATTGGAGGAACCACAAACGAATAATTTTGTGTCCATTAAGTGGTAAGGAAGTTAAACATGAAGTATACATCTCATCCTCATCCCTACAATATTTCATGGTTTCAAATTAGTCACGAGTTAATTGTTGATCAACATTTTAAAATGAACTTTCATGCTAGAGGCTATCATGATGAAGTGGTATGCCAATGTCATACCAATGTAAGTGTTCCATGTATGGTTAGGATGATATGCTAGTTTCATAAAGATGCACTACATGACGGGATAAAGAATAACTTCGCATTCTATAAGGATGTAAAGAGATTTGAAATATTATGTATGAAGGAAAAATAAGAAGAAACTAACAAGAAATTTTTGGTTTTTAACAAAAGGTTTCTTACATATTACTAAGACATTAAGACATCTAGAATGTGCTTTACTTTTATTTGAAGATTAAAAAATGAAAAGAATACATGGTAGTAAAAGTGAAGGCATTTTCTGAAGGATGTAATAAAATAGTTATCGATGAATTAACCATTAGGTTTTCAGCATTGAGAAAGATTAGACATCACATGCATCTCATTTAGGGAGAAAGATTGTCAAACCAAAGTCCACATAGATTAAATCATGAGAATTGAAAAATTAAATCAACCATAGCAATATTTTCTTAGAATATGACTAAATTTGAGAAATTTTGGTCCCATGTGTTATTCTTATATCAAAAACTCCAAATAATGATGCAATATCTACATTGATTTCAAAGTCATTAACAATATCACAATCAAGTATAGACTTCCACTACTTAAAATATGTGAAATTATGGATCATTATTTGAATGCATCTTGTTTTTGTTTTCCAAAATTAATTTGAAAAGTTGCTAGCATCAAATTCATATGATGCATATGATAGAGAGATAAGAGAAAGGGATAGAAAAAAAAAAACCTTCAAATATGAAAAGTGTTATATAAATGATCAATTATAATATTTCCATTAAGTAAATTCTAAAATAGTCAATTATGCTATTTGGATTGAACGATGCATGAAGCATTTAATGAGACTATTAAATGAAGTAATTAATATTTTTTGGGAAATTTTGTAATTATTTATCTTAATGATTATGCTAATTTTTAATAAAACAATAAACAAATATGCTACATTTGAGAAATGATAGAAAGGTTGAACAAAAAATATCTACAAATTTTAAATCATAATGTATGAAAAGAGAGAATTTATTCGGAACATATTGGCCCCAAATGAAACAAAAAGATGAACACAACTCGAGATAAGATAAAGACAATTGTAGAATGGAAAACCCAATAATCATAAAGAACCAACGAAACTTACATGGTTAGGTTGGGTTACTATTTATAGCAAGTTTAGAAATTTTAGTGTTAACTGTGTTCCACTTACTTTTTGACTTGGAAAATTAAGGCTAAAAAAGTTTCCTTATTATAAACATAGGGAAGTAAGAAATGAGATATTAACTTGATATTATCAATTTTATTAAGTTTAAATAGTCTTTTTAAATGATTATAAGTTAATGTGGTCATTGCACTTGTTCTCCCAAGAAACCCATAAATTATTTTAGTGGAAAATTTAATAAAATATTTGAGGCATGTTTTATGCCATAGCTAGAACATTAAAAAATTGAAAGCATTAGAGTTATTTATTGATTAGCCATCTGTTTCTAAATTTCATAAATCATAAAGAAAAATTGGACAAAATAATGCACATAAAGTGGATATTAATATCACAAAAGTAGTCAAATACAAATTGGTTAAACAAATAGAACTTCATAGATAGATGATGCATTGAGTAGATGAATCATTTTGTTGAATGGATGTGAAGCTATGAAAAGTTTATATAATCACAACTAAGTTGTGAAGCTATGAAAAGTTTATGTAATCACTAAATCATGCAAGAAACATATCAGATTGACCACCATATTTAGATTATATTTTCAAAAAGGGTTTTTATTCCAGGAAAAGCAATTGTGTGTGCCAAGGCATTTCATGAGAAACACTTTAAGCCTCCATTATATAATGGAGTATTCAATGGTAATGTCAAAAAGATAAAAAACAAACATTTATATAAGAAAAATAGCTTCCAAAGAGCTTAAATAATGATGTGAGCAAGTATAGTGTGGAAAGATGTGGAATATGTCAATTGGTAGTGGATTTTAGATAAAATATAGGACTATACAATCAATTATTTATACCATATGAACAATGAACATTAATTGGAATATAAACACTTTATTTTTTAATATTTTTAAATAATTTAATATAATGTTTTTTTATTGTTAGGGAAATAAATTAAAGTAGTTAATAAAGCATTGAATTTTTTTCCCATGTTTCATTGAACGTAAGCGAAAGTAAGCCCAGCAAAAGGAAACAATGTTGCTCCAAGTTAAGTTTAATGAATAAGGTTACATGTTGTTTATGGATAAGATTTATAGGGAATGATTGATTTGTTGGAATTATTAGCAATTAAAAAGAGAAATGTAATACAAAATATATTATAAAAGAAATATAAAAGAATTAATTATTTTAGGAGACTAGTCTAAATCATATAAATTTAATGACTGGTAATTTATATAATACAAAAGAATTAATTATTTTAGGAGACTAGTGTAAACCATATAAATTTAATGACTGGTTATATATATATATATTGTTGTTACATCTATGTGTTTATTTTGGAATAATTGTTTGTTACATCTACATAAAACTTTTGATGGATAATTGTTTCCTCGTTAATTGGCAGATCTTCTTTCAAACTCGAATATTATATCATCATCCACGTTATATAATTTTTGGCTTCGGTAAAGGTCGAACTCCAATTTCTCTATCAACCAAAACTCATGACACAAGCTTGCTATAACCTTAAGGACATATAACAAAGGCTATATTTCAAGTTGATACCGAACCCAAATTACTCTTGCAATATTTGATCCTGCAACTAATTTGGATCACTCACAAATCTAATTTGGATTCATCAAATTATAGGATGTTCAAAGAGAACCCATATTTCTCATTCAAAGCAATATCAATCATTTGTTACAGTAATACCTTAACAATGGTAATCACTAATGCATTAACATAGTCACATAATGCATTATCATATTCAGATCAAACACACACAATGGGGGATTTTCGTACAATATTCAATTACACAACAATTATACAATTATGACCTTATTACACAAATAATTTGCCCTCTCGACTCTTTCAAACCTCTTGTAGAAAATGGAACAAGAAAAAAAAATCCTAATTTAATTTTCCCTTGAATTAAATTAGGAATAAAATTGTAACTCCACATCACAAGAAAACTTGTATGAGTTAACTAAGTTAATTTGACTTAGTTGGCTCAGTTAATTTGAGTTGAGGGTCTAACTTGAGCCATGTAGAGTGTCTCTTACTTTATAGGAGTCCTAGTTGAGTTTTTTTTTGAGTTGTAATTAATTAATTCAATTTAATTGAGTTAAAGTTAGTGAAACTAGTTCAAACT
Source organism: Pinus taeda (assembly GCA_000404065.3). Lineage (NCBI taxonomy): Eukaryota > Viridiplantae > Streptophyta > Pinopsida > Pinales > Pinaceae > Pinus > Pinus taeda. Next base: position 78,372 of record APFE030256848.1, read on the forward strand.
AATGGAGGAAATAGTAAGAGGTCATATAGTGGCGTGTTGCTTCATGTGTTCAATGAGTTAACTGATGATTCTCTCATAAATAACTCATGCATGTCAGATATGAGAGTTACCCAGTTGATATTAGAGTTCAAGGGTAATGTAATACCAGTTGTATAATCATCCAAATTGTACAAGTGGTGCATGCAGTCATAGGAAGGCCTATGAGGATTGCATAATTCCAATTGAGTAATTTCCCTAATTAATAAGGGTTAATTCCCAAAGAAATAGCGCAAGGAAATAGGGACTTGGGCAAGAAGAAAATTGGTTAAATATTGACCTAGGCTTGTCTAGGAAGCTGTAAGACATATAGAGATAGTGCAGAGTTGTGTTGTCAATTTTTCTATCTCTTGTCATACAAGTTCAACTAAAGATGTAGAAGCCTCCTAGAGATAACCTCTGGGTTGATAGGAAACCAATGCTTAGGACATATTAATTAGTGCTATCAAGTTTATCTTAAGGACTTGTAGCACCATAGTTTGTCACAAGTAGTTCAAATAGGATTGATTCAGAACCATTCATAAAGATACAATGCGTGAACCAACGTACACACAAGAATATAAAGGAAATAATCCTCTATCAGTGGTGGCCAAATCATATTAAGAGCTTGCAACAAATCAATTGTTAAGGTATATGTAATGGGAGAAGACAATAGAGGAAAAATCCATCATATAGAGCTTAAACTTCAATAATGATATATATATGGATTTAGAGAGAAGAGGGAGTAAGGAAATTCTTATGAAATGCTAAGATACATGGAACGATTTTTAAAGACTTTATTTCCACATCAATACAGACATTTTCCATCAATAACTTGATCTAAATGAAATTGCATCTAATGAGAAATATGTCTACTAGCTACGTGACATGAAATCTAAGAAGAATATTTAACATATATGAAAACACAAAGGCAGATGAACATATTACAATCCAATAAGTTGGAATGACTAGAAATCTTGTATTAATCTTCTGAGATTGTGCATACATCAAGATTCATAACACTCTCTTCATGAAAAAAGGAAAAGGCCCTTTCCAAGAGTTCTTTCCCAAAAATTCTGAACCTTATATAAGTGTTTCTTCCCTCTATTTATAAGGAGAGGGGAGCTTTGAACAACAACTACAAAATATCTCAATCGAGCTCTAGCTAGTCAAGTTATCTAATCGACTAGTTGTCTCGGCGTGCAATGGCTCTACGGCCCAAAATGATTACAACAGCTTGATTGCTTCTTTAAAATGTAACAAAATACAAAATACAAAACATCGTTAGACTGAATAATGACCCTAGCAAAATATATCCATGCCGATTCCTGTGATCGTCTTTGATCAGGCCATGCCCTTGCAATGATGTTCCTCCTCTGTTACTCACCAAGTTCGCCTGTCGCTTTCACCTTAACTGCTTGAATTTCTCCTTCTCTAGAGCTGGGAGCGATTGAATGTCGATTTCTTGCCACAATACATAATCAAATATTGACCTGGTAGTTTTTCATTGTCTAACTGTGTGGAGCTCCATGCTGAGAAATTAATTCTTAGGTCACTTTCACACTGCTTCCTGATTCCCATATCTCCATTTAACTCGCTAAACACTTTCACGCGAAGCAGTCGAATTCATTTCTACTGCCAATGTTGACCTTGGTTTCTTGTTACAGAGGCTTCCACAACACTAGCCCATTTCAATTACCAACTCCTCTATGCCTTCATTCAATACTGCAGCTGTTGACCCATACACCTTTAAAGCTTTGTACCACACTATCAAAACTTTACTCATCAGGGCTTTTATTCTTAAAGACATTACGAAAAATGTGAGTTCTGATGTCCTTGGCCCCTTTTGTTTAGACCCTTTCTATTTTCCTCTATAGGACTGAGGGCCATGACAGGAGGCTTAGCCTTAAGGCGCTAGGGCCTTTTGTTCCTACCCCGGGGCTATTTTTCCTTTGTAAAGTGCTTTGTGCCCGAGTTTCTTTAACTTCCTCTTGACCATGCGCTAGCGCAAAATTGAAGCCCCTCTCATTGGACGTTTCCAATTGAGGAAATAACATGGTAGTTGTGATATTTCAATTCCCCGATCGCCGATAGCCCTTGGTGCTCAACCCTAGCCTTTACGCCTTTGGTTCTTTGAGTTCTTCTTGTGACTATGTGCCAACCCTATATCAGAGCCCCCTTATCGGCATTTCTTCAATTGTCGAGTGTTACAAAGTGTCGACATCCTCAACCTCCGATGTGACATCATCACTTCCACGTGGAACAACCTAAATGATGACACATGTCACCCATATTTTCCCCTGTAGGCCCCCTTAAAATGCCAAAACTTCTTACTACGTGTCCTTCCATACCGCCACGTCATGATGACGTTAGATGCCACTGTAGCTTTATCGCAACCAATCATATGCTGCCACATGTAGATTATCAGAACCAATCATATGACACCATGTGTCTTGCTAGAGGAGAGAGAAAAGGCCTTCCCACGTTTGGTTTTGTGATAAAATCCTTTGTTAATATTTATTTGAGTCCCCCCAGTGGTTTTTACACTATCAACACATTACCCTTGTTGTAACTTTTAAAAGCTTATCACCTGTAAAAGCTCCGATGTTATGATATTCTGATGCAATGATCTCCTTTGATATGAGATCGTTGATATGCGATCACCGATATCCTAACCTCTAATACATTTAGACCTCCGATATGTGATTTCCGATATCCTTGGACCTTCGAGATGTAATGTCCGATATTTCTGATATGCCTTCATAAGGCTTCAATCCTTGAAACTTTAGAACACCATAACTTTTGATCCAAGAGTTCATTTTTGGATTTCCTCATATCGTTGGAAAGCTTGTTTAGAGGAATTTCCAATGGAGAGGGTCTGATTTAAGCTTTGAGTCCTTTTGAGGGTTGGAATATGACTGCAAAATTCTTTGCTTATTTTCACTTTGGACAACTGAAAACATATTTTGCAATGAGTAATAACATTGGCTCCAATTGGGGACAATGCCTTGCTGGAAAGGTGCTCAAAACCTACAGACTAGTAGCCTTCACCATTGGGCATGGAATCACAAATATATTGAACCTATAAAACCAAAAAATCTCCATGGAAATTTATTTGCTGGGAGACCTTTCCTCATAAAACTGAAATGTAGAACTAGAAACTCTAAAAACTGGAAATTAAACACTCACATAGTGAGCTTATTTATTTACAACTCATGTTTATGCATAGGGATCAATTCACCCAAGTGAGGTCAACCTTCTAGTGGGACCAGGTCAAAATTTGGGTGTTGGACCTAATGCCTCCATTCTCTAGAAATTGCAACAATTAAACATGAATGTACCACATAAGATCTTTGGACAAAAAATTTGATATGTGCCCCCAACTTGATAGTTGATGCTCAACTCTTTTAATCTCTTCCATGAACCTTCTAATTGGGTTGTGTTCTTGAAAATCAGTGACTAAAATAGGCATGCACCCTATAAGAACTCCAGACCAAAAATTTGACACATACCTTGGAATTGATGTATACTGTTTCAGGTCAAAGAAATATGCCATGTAGTAGCTATTGGATCATGAAACTAATGAGAAAAAATTATAGCTAACTCCCCTTCTTGAGTAGTTTCCAAGGAGGAATTTTTTTTGCAACAGGAAACCACAACCATTGCTTGGATCTTCAAATTTGGTCTCCTCTCGAAGGAGCTGTTGTTGGTAATATTCTCCCCACTTGTTTGTAGGTATATCTCTTTGAAAGTCCCAACAATATCATCCTCCTTGGAATCATCTGAATCATAGATCGGAGAATGTTTATCGACTTTAATATCAACTTTTTGAATTGTTTCTATTTGAAGGATGTGGATCATAAAATAGAGCCTCTTTATTAACCTCCTTGTGGGCCTCCTCTTTTTGGGCAACTTCCCATGATTGGGACTGTTGTATTCTTGCATTTCTCAACATCCCATTGGATTCATACGAATCATAAGAAGGAGAATAATCAAATTTGACATAATGAGATCTCTGAGGGTTTATTTGCAACTTGATAATGTCTCCTTATTCCCTTTCTCGATTCCTGGGTGATGCTTCTTAATGCAAGTATATGTTCTCTTGGAGTTCAGCCCCACAAACATCTTTAGTAGGATCATTAACCTCAGAAATATTTTCAATGTTAAAATGTGCACAACGATCTTCGAACATAACACTTGGTGGATATAATCTTTTGCAAAAAAATTAAATGCTATGTGAAATCTCTTTAAGGAAGATATGTTGCCATGAGCCATTGTTTTGTACCAAAGTCTAGCATCTTCTTCTCAAGAATACATGAACAATTTCATTTTCGCATACTAAAAAATAATACCCTATTGTTCCATGCATTCATGAAAATCCTTGAGCTGTTGGTCTGGCCTTCTATTTGTGTTTCCACTGAATCTAGGCAAATAGGTATACCATTCATGAAAATCAGGGACATGATGGGGATAACCAACAATAGAAGAAAAATCTGGTGGGGAAAATTTGTTGGCCAATAATGCAGGAATGGCCATTTTGAAAACCCCTTTAGGTGAGTAATCTCAAGTTCAAATGTAGGGGAAGTTTTCTGATGTTTAGCATCAGAGCGAGTATGAGGCCTCTTGAAAGCTAGGATGACCAAATAAGGATATAGATAGTGGAGTCACCAAGGTGTTTACAATAATATTCAAACATTGGAGTCACTAAGGTGAGAGATCTTCAACCCACACTTCCCTTACTCACTCGACAGAGGGAATGTAAAAATTGTCCAACCCAGGGAAAAATATTCTGATTCATTCCTTGACAACTGTGCCAGAAATATGTCACCTACAAAAGCTCTGATGTTGCAATATTGCAATGCACCGATCTCCTCCAATATGTGATCACCAATATCCCGACCTCTAATACATCCAGACCTCCGATATGTGATTTCTGATATCCCTGGACCTTCAACATGCGATCTAAGATATTTCTGATATGTGTTCACAAGGCTTCAATCCTTGAAAATTTAGAAGATCATAACTTTTGATCCAGGAGTCCATTTTTGGAATTCCACATATCACTTAGAAGCTTGTTTAGAGCAATTTCCAATAGAGAGGGTCCAATTCAGGCTTTGAGCCTTTTTTAGGCTTGGAAGATGACTGTAAACTTCTCTTCTCATTTTCATTTTGGACAACTGAAAACACATTTTGCAGTAGGTAACAATAGGTTGCTCGGGCTTAAGAAAAACATTGTAATCTTCTCATATTTTCTGACTAATGAAATATTCATATAGAAATGGTTTTTAGTTGTGGATTTCCCTAGGAAATAATTGTGTACTGTGTTGATTGAATTCTTTCGCTTGTATGCTTCACGATTTCTTGATCAATTAATTGTTTATGTTGATGAGCATAGTAGATTCAATTCTTTTGTTTTAGAAAATCACATGTTGGCATAGAAATAACAACAGGGTTAAGATCCTGGGTTTGGGCACATGGGCCAGCAAGGCTTTATTTTAGTCTAGCACAATGCCAACATTTTCACCTTACCCAGGATGGCTAAGGAGTCTCACCTGAGGCATGTCACAACCTAAGGTAGAGGAGGGTTAGAATCCGATACCAGGGAATCCATATCAAAGGATAGAGAGAAAGTATCAATAACTTAACATTCAAAGCAACCAAATTGCAACAATTTACACATGCTGTAACAAAGAGACTGTCTAAACATGTGCATACTTAAAAAAAAATTGAATAAATAGAATAACACATAGTGAATATGCTATGATCCCATAACAATCTTCTTCATTACTATCAAAATAGGTACATTAAGTCAGGCTTGTGACCTATTCCTCAACATTAGAAATCCTACAGGCAGGATACAAACTCATAGAAAGACAGTCACAAAGCCGTTCTCATAGCTTCACAACACAGGACAAATAGAATTATTAAGAACAAACATGACCAACCCCTTCTCGGTTCTCCTATATTCTTTTTATCTTCTTCTTTCTTTTCCTACCCACCAACCTGAACTGGCAGTTCCTTTTCCCCTACTCGGTTATCTTCATCCTTGGCTACTTCCTTCTCTTTCCCCGCTCGGTTGTCTCTGCTTCTTCCCACTACTTCTCCATAACTGCCAATCTTCTGCCGATATCTTATCTTTCCTCCACTGTCAACTCCAAAACTTTCCAACAACCGATTCCACCACTTGTCATTAGCCTCTTTCTCCACAAAATATCACAAAGACAAATGCCCCAATAGGCCCCAACCACAGTTCGTTGAATTTTCCCTGAGTTAATCTTCCTTTGGCACTGTTGGTGTTGTTGACGTTTCTGCTGGTGCTGCTACGGGCGCTTCTGCTAGTGATATTGTGGTGCTTCCTCTAGTGTTGTTGCTGCTTCTTTTTGGTCGATTTCTTTAAACGAAGGCCCCAATTCAAGCGCAATTGCAATAGTGTCATGGCATAATTGAGTATAGTTATTGAGTTTTGCTTGCCAGGTCTCCGTGTTCATGGTTGCTTGTGTGAGGAATTCAGTCGTTGTTCTTGACGTTGGTTGATATTGTGATGCCATTAACAAGGAAGTCCAATGTACTTCCATGTCCTGACTTACCTCATGTAGTGTCTCTATGTGTGCTTGAAATGGAGCTAAAGATTACAGAGTATCTGTTTTGTCCTGGCTAAATCATCTTCGGTATGTTGGATGCCGCCTTCCAGAGTGGTGACTTCTTCCTGGAACTTCTTCCTTTGCTCTTTGTCCTTCGTGTTATTAATAATGGTGAGGCTCTGATTATCCTAAGTTCGGAGTGGGTAGACTGACTGATTCTTCTTTGCCAAGCTTTTTGACTAGTCATGAACCTGTTGTAGTAGGGTGTATGTGTCATTCATGGGCTCGACGATGGAGTCATTGAGAGTAGTTGTAGTGGTTATCTTTTTCTCAATCTTATTGGCATATGCCATAACAGGGTCCAAAAATTCACTCCTTGTAGCTGCAATGGTTTTCTTGAGCTCTCGGTTGGCCATGATTAAGTCATTGCACGCGGTCTGGATATGGTCGCGACATTGGACTAGTGTGCAGGCTCATAAATCTTCTAGAGCATTGTTGACAACATTAGAAATGGATGGCCACAACACCTAGAATCACGAGGTGATGTTCTTGACCTAATCCTATAGTTATTGCTTGTCTTGGAAGAGTTGATCACATTCAACTGTGAGTGCAGCAATTTGCTACTGTTGCTATTCATGGTTGCCAGTCAGGTCATTATGCAGCTCTGTGGCCCTCTGTGCGGCTTGTTGAATAAAATTGAATAGCTAGGTTGAGGACCATCCCTAAAGATCATTTTGTTGCATGGTTGATGGATCAGGGAACTGACTCCGCAGGGGTTTCCTAATGGCGACGGACTTGTCTGAGTGTCCGTGAGGTGACGTAGCTTGCTGTGACGGTTCTGCAACTGGAGGCATTATTTGGATGGAAATGAGGAATGATGCAATCGGGGGGCATAGACGAAGTGGTAATGGGACGAGTTCAACAGTGGCGATGAGAGACTGTGGAATAATGGGCCCCGTATTCAGTAGTGGACTTGACTCTAGTACTAACGACATCATGGAGGTAGTGACGACTCCTCTGCTAGATAATACCATGGTAGACTAGATAACTGAATCAACTTCCATGTCTGTTTCCGTGCCCGATAGTGTCCTAGAGTGGATGGTATCTGAGAGGGTGGAGGATGTAGATGCAGTGTGTGGGGATGGGTTACATGAGATAGGTGATGCAACTGAAGCAAAATGTGGAACCTCTTTGGTGATGGGCGAGGCAATGTTGGATTGGTGCTCTTCAAGGGTGAGGTCGACAATGTGAGTTGTAGGGGTTGATTTCTACTTCTTGGCCCTGACTGGAGGTTTGGTAACTTTTGCTTTGTGGGATTTTGGTATGGTGGGCTTGGATTGTAAATGGGGCCCTACAACTGGCATCACAACATTAAGAGGGGTAGTAACCAAAGGGCTATGTTGCATTAAACCTTGAAATTCAGAAGAGTTGGAAACTGAATCTACTGATATGCTGATATTTGCGATGATCTCCTATAAAAATCTCATGTGCTTCTTTAGCTTTTTGATGACCAAATGTAGCTCCTTTTTGACCATTTGCTTCTTGGAATCTACAACTTTTCCCCCTGGTTTTGGTGGAGGCACCATCCCTTCAAAGAAATAGATGTACCTTCCTTCTCGAATTTCTTCTGATTTCTGACCACGACTCGACCTCTGTGTGGAAGGTTTCGACTAATAACACAAACTTCTGAGCTCACATCTCGAAGGTATGAGGGTTAACACAGTGTGGCCTCACCTAGTTGCTCCTGTGAGAAACACCAAACCAAACTTATGTTGAAAACTCATCAAGTAAGGACCTAGGTATCCATTCCGTAACTCTAACTACTAGTAGCATCTTTAGGTATCAGCCACTGAATGGAGCCTCATTTATCTCTTTGCTGCTAAGGTCCCTTGAAATTCTCCAAGGCGCATATTGGAGGGCTAAAATATGGTCTTCTATGATTGGAGCTAAATTCCGACCCTTTAGTGGGAACCATTTCCACATCACCATGGCAACGAAAATATAACCATATATGAAATTCGTGGTTCACTTGTAGACATATTCACATGCCTCAAACAATTCCCGGAGGAGGAAAGCACACTAGTTCAGTTGGGCGCCTACTACATAATTCTCTGCAACTGAAATCATATCCAACGTGAACTCATTCTTTGAAAAGTGACAAATCAGCTTCCCTACAATATTATGGGATGCAAACTTATTTTTCGAGGAGTTGATGAGATCTATGTGTGCCCCCTTTCCTCCTCTCAGGGTATCATATTTGGTGTAATACTCTGCATAACCTACTTTCTTCGCTCTCTTGGAATTCATTTGGAACACGGTTGAAATTGCATCCCCTGCTGCTGATAGACCCGTAAGCCTTTGAATGTTGACCACATGCATTGGGTACTCCTTGTCAAGCCATAGCGACCCGCTGTGCATTCTGTTGATCAACAACTTGGTGCATTGCATCACTGCCAGAGTTGTGCCAAACATAAGAAAACTCCTCAAATTCAGTATGGTGGACTGTTGGATTCCTCTGAAATCAGTCTTGAATTTGATCATTTCCTTGAAATATTATTTTGTGACTGACTCTGTGTAGGCCTCACACTTCATGGCTAGAAATTGGAATGAGTCTGAAATATCGTTATCAACTAGTGTTACCTTGTCTTACTTTCCATAGAGTGACTCTTTTACCGTGATCCTTTCATCCAACCGGAACTTAGGAACATATAGAATTGCCTTCGTCATACTGGAGTGACATTGATAAAATAAAATCACTAAGGGCTAGTAGCTAATCCTTGAAAAACAACACTTTGAACTAGACTACAACTGGAGCAACTCTACCACCTTGGCTTCAAACTCTGAGGAATTCGACATTGCCATGAAAGTTAAGTAGACTAGCTCGACACAAACGTTTTGACGAGACCCCCTAACTAATTACTATGACAACTTTCCCTATGAAGACTCGATCATGTTAATTCTGCCTTCGACTAAGATGGACCTGACTTGGTTGACACAATTCTGAAAAAGGAAAGGTTGTGTTGATCGGTAATTATGTTATCATAATGGAAGACATTTAGGAATTAATTATTGCTATAATGGGAAATATTTTACAGGAATCCAGGATGATATTGTCTAATTATTATGGAAAGGATGCTTAACATGTGTGACGCCCCCCCGGACCACAAACAATTGCGGTGTGGTGGAATGATGTCTACAACTGGGACTAACTTAGTGGATCCTTATTTGGAAATGTCAAGGACTGACTTATTAGAGCAAAAGAAAATAGAAAATGATTGACGCGGAGAATGTTGAAACAACTAAATAAATCACACTGACTCTTCATATTCCTACCTATGATTCCCCTTTTAGAGATCCAATCAATTATGAGTAGCATCGTTTGATGTGTGGAAGGGTTATAGGTGTGCGTCATTCACCCAACCTAGTAGTAATATCCCATCTAGTTGTGTGAGCTTCACAACTCCAGACTCCCTTATCTCCACAACAAAAAATGGTCCTAACTAGTGCATTTGTAGTTTCCTAGGAAACTTCAAAAACTTATTGTCATATAAGAGAACATGCCCACTGACTATGAATGAATTCCTCCTGATATGACAGTCATGCCACACCTTTTGCCTTTTCTTCTCAACCATTCGGTAGAAATCTTCCATAAATCTTACCTCATCAAGCTCTGAGAGTTCATCTAACCGCTTTTGAAGTGATTCCTCCTCTGTCATCTTAGTGGCTTGGGTGATGAAAACTATTGGGATAACGAACTCAGCAAGCACCAAAAATTCTCGTCCATACACAATTTGGAAAGATGTATGCTTATGTAGTCTCTTGACAGTTGTGCGGTATGCCTATTGGGTCACTGGCACCCTCTCGTCCCAATCATCTCGGTTGGCTAAACACATCTTAGTGAAACCATTTTCTAATATCTTGTTCAAGGCCTATACAGTACCATTGGCCTGTGGGTGGTGTGGATTGCTTTTGTGGTGCTGTATCATGAAATTACGAAGTAGGGAAACAACTGTCTCTTTTATGAAGTGGGTCCCCTGATTGCTAGTGAGACTCTTGGGGCACTCGAATATGGATATGATGTTCTCAAATATGAACATTGTGGTGGTATCTGTTGTACAATCCTTTATAGGTGCTGCTTCATCCCATCTAGTGAGGTACTATGTTGTGATGATTATATACTTGGCAGGAGAGCGACAGTGACGCACCGATGGATTGATTGGACATAGTACACATACTGTCTACAATGGAAGTTCATCTTAGTGTGATGGCCTTCCAACCCTTTGGTATACATCGCGTTCCCTAACATATTCCTTCACGTCTTTGAAACCGTCAGCCACCATAGTCCTGGCTGCAACACCTTCCTTGTGGTAGCCTTTCCCCCAATGTGGCCACCCATGACTCCTAAATGACATTCCCATAGCACATCATGTATCTCATGGTGGAGGACACATCAATGCAACACATGATCAAGGTCCAATTGATACAACTGTCCCACGATTAATTGATAATCGGTCACTTGAACGACCATATGTCTGCTCTCTATAGTTGTGTATTCATTAGGACATTTTCCTGTAGCTAATAAGGTTGCAATTTCTTCTAGGCAGTATAGTATTGCTTCAATATGGAACAGGTTGGCATTTGGTAGCTGATCATCTAGGGATCTGTTGCTTTCTCTTGATTCCAGCCGTGAGATGTGACTGGGTCCCACATTTAGTCGACCAAGCTTAACGATTACCTCAAAAGTAAATTCCTGAAATAACAATAACCACCTGCAAATTCTTCCCTCTAGCACAAACTTGTTCACCAAGTACTTCAAAGTGAAATGGTCTATGAAAAACTTAAATAGTGCCCCAAGAAAATAATTTTTGAATTTTTGGAGTGAATATACCATCGCGAGTGCCTCCCATTCCATCGTGTTATATTATTTTATATTGTGGATAACTTCCTGATGGAAAAGTGAATTGGGTGGTCGAGGCTCCCTTTCCCCGGCTGAGCTAGAACAACCACCAGCGCAATACCAGACGCATCGATGTGGACATGGAATTACTTGTTCTAGTCAGGATAGACCAGATTCGATGCACTCACCAGCTTCTCTTTTAGTATGTTGAGTGTAACTTGACACTCCTCCGACCACGTAAATATTTCAGCCTTCCTCATCAGTTTCTCCATTGGTGCAGTAATGGAGGCGTAGTTGCGGATAAATATTTGGTAGTACCCAGTGTGTCCCAAAGCGGATCTGAGTTGTTTTACATTTGTGGGTGGGTCCATATTCACTATTGCTGCAACCTTGGCAGGATCTATGCATACTCCTTCTTTGCATAATGTGTCCCAAGAGTGTTTCAAATGGGACTAAAAATATACATTTTTTCAAGTTCAATGATATATGTAGCTATCTACAATGATCAAACATTATCTTGAGGAGAATTGGTTGTTTCTTCAGCAGGCTGTAGATCGTCTAATCATCCATGTAGATCTCTAAGAACCTGTGGATATAATCCCTAAAGGTCACAATTATAGTTCTCTAGAACACTGCAAGTGCATTCTTGAGACCAAATGGTATAACATGATAGGTGTAGGATCCCCATTCTGTAGTGCAGGTAGTTTTCTTCTTATCCTCCTTGGCGATTTTGACTTGGTGATAGCCTTAAAATCCATCTGTAAAGGAATATGCTTTGTTCCTTTCTACATTATCAAGAACCTCATCATTGAATGGTGTGGGAAACAGGTCATTCACACAAGCATTGTTTCGGCTGCGGTAGTCCACGCATATCCTTATTTCTGTAGCATATTTCATGTTTTGTATTACAATAAGATGCACCCACTCTGCCTCGTTCACCAAAAAAATAAGCCCTGCGTCTAGAATCTTGTCTATCTCTTTTGTTGACTTTCTCTTTGACTCTTAGGTTTAGTCTGTAAGGCCAGTGCTTCAATGGATTTGCATCAAGTTTTAATACAATTTTCATCTCCCCTAGGTCTCCCTTGATCCCTTTTAGCTCGCTAACTGATGAAGGAATCAGATCCTCATATTCTCTTAGGAGGTCAAAAATTTCTTTTGTATTTTTTTCATCCCAATAGTCTCTAGTCGATCTTAGCCTTGGTTTGTCATCTGTCTCAATGTTATGCTTTCGCAAATTTATTGGGAGTAAGTGTGACACATCGGTTACATGCCCATCATTGATAATCCTTTCCCCTTTAGTTTTGTGGAATGATAATGTCGTAACTCCTCCATATCATCCTCATCTGGTTCTTTATCCACCTTTCCACAGGCCATTGCCTCTGGATACCCCAACTCATAGAGGTGTTGTAAGGTTCTCTGGTTTATGCATTTGTCCAATAGCTGACCTAATGTGAGTAGAATCCACTTGATAGCTTGCAGTGCCTCAGTTAGCCTCCTGTTTTTGTCTGAAAAAGAGAAGATGCTGTCAAAGTGATCAACCAAGTTATCCCAATCTCCTGTTTGCCTTGTTTTTTCTTCCTGTACATACCAAGATTTTGGAAAGGTTCCCAAGGTATGTATGAACCCATGTACCCATAATTCCTTCAGAATTACCCCCCAGTTCCATCCATCCTTACACTTTTCCACGTGTTGTCAAGGGTCAGAGTCCCCCCTACATTTTTCAAAGTCTTGAGGGTACTCCCTTGCTTGTCTAAATCTTACCTAAATTTCTATCTTGATCTTTTCTGAGTCCCAGAGATGGTTGCAGTGAACTCTGCACTATCGTGTCGGTGTCACTTGCGATGCGACATTTAGTAACGATATTTTATGATCTTCAATAACAGTTGCATCAATCCTGTTTAGAAATGAATTTACTAAGTCTATACCATTAAAGATATGAAAGTATTTTACCTCCATGCCAATCTAGTTGACCCGGTATATTACAAAACAACGTCTAATGGTGATCTCATATAGACTTTGCTGCTAATCATCCAAGTAACTTTTGAGCCAACCTATGAGCTCTAAATACTTATCTAGCTAACAGATCCTTTGACTGTTGGGTTTATGTAGTCCTCCCTTTTTACCGATGTCAGTCTATAGAGTTGATCTAACATCCCTGGATTTTCTCTGTCATCTATTGGTTCTATGAATCTTGGTCCTTGATAAGGGTCTAGAGGTTGAATAACCCTTACTCCCTCTACTTCAAAAGTCATTAGTTCCTTCTTTAAGTCAATTATAACATAATTTTCAAATGCCTAATCTATCTTAAGCAGTGATTGATATGGATCCTTGTCTCCCATAATATCTATTACTTCGAAATTTGCATGGGTATTTACCCCTACTACACCTGCTTCTACATTCTCCAGTCTCCCAGTTAGAAGGATACAATATTGGTTTTCCATCCACAACTAGATTGGAGAGAATGTCAATTGAGGTTTCCCCATTGCATCCCATGTTTTTTTGGTAGTTTGTTGACATCAGAGCCAAGATCATGCAATCTAAGCATCAATTCTGAAATCTTTGCTTGTTCTCTTCTTGTTCCTCCATATTCTTCTAGTGTGTCTTTTAGGTAGGTTAGCAGAGATAACTCCTTCCTCAACCTCCTCCTCTCGGATGGGCACTTTTAGACTTTTCCTCAGCCACTCTAGCATCTATTCATCATTGACGATCTACAGAAATAATCTAAACCATTCCTAAATAGGTCGAACGACTACGGGCTGTGAAAGGTTGTCAAAAACATTCATTGCCTCCTTGTAATATTGTTTCTGCTACTTGAGGTCATATGAGCGCTCCGGGGAGGCCAGTGTGATGATCGTGGGTTGGTTCATTGTTCCTCGATCATCCTGAGTCTTTTTTCCTCTGTGTGTGACTATATTAATATTTGAGAGGGGGGCTGCCTCCGATACCCTTGGTTCCACGTTAATCAAGTTCGCTCTCCTCTACCATTTCTGCTCCTCCCATCTCAAAATTAACTCTGGATAGTCCTTTATCGCATGTGCATTGACCCTGCACTGAGAGCACCATGACCTTCTTGGTAGCGAGCAATCCTACGCAACATGCCCTTCTTGGTCACAGTTGTAACAATGCACTGGCCCTCTGCCTCTTGCCATTCCATCCATTGCTCCTCCTCCTAGCCCTCCTCGAGCAGTCTCATTGACTCAGAAGGTTGAACGGTCTAACCTATCTACTAGAGCATCCAATGCTATACATCATCAACGTGGTGAGTTTTGGAAGCACATAACTCATAATAGTTGTTATTTGGAACATTAAATTATTTCTGTAATATTAGGCACAGACGAGGAGAGTGTCCATACCCCCTGCATATTTCACAGTACTCCGGCTGGTTGCGCCCGGGATACAACCCTTGTGATCCTACATGTGTGACCCTCACTGACGGTGTAGGGCTAGATGGTCCTCCTGGAGTAGACACGGTACCTGTGCCCTGCAACCTCGAGCATTCTATGGCAACAAGACCTTCCATTAGGTAATTTGTGCACCATATATTTGGCCTTGCTGGGCAGGTTGGTTGTAGATCCTTCAACTTGTTTGTTAGACTTGAAATTTGATGTTGAAGACCCAAGATAGATGGATCATGCGATGTTTCTCCCCCCTCAGTATTCATGCAGGTATCTTGCCATAGGTTCTATCCAAGTTGCTTGCTCGAGAGCATCTTGCAGTGTGTCAATCTTTTGTTGCATCAATGGTGTACAGGTGAGGGGTAAAAATGCTTTGATAAACCAATCTCTTTGGTGATTCGGGTCTATTGGATAAATGAGTTTATTTATTGCATCCTTAAACCTTTGAATCAATTCCCACACGGTCTTTCCCTCCCTCTCCTTTATCTCCCACAACTTTGATAACCCTTGCCAATTAGTTTGGGGAAGTTTGTATTCTTGTACAAATTTTCTTTTAACATCGTCGATAGTTGGGTTCTGGTATAAATCTGACCATTTTATGAACCACCTCAAGGCCCTTTCCCTGAGAATGGTCTGGAATTCGATTAGCTTCACATTATCAGGCATCTAGCGAGCTCTCTAGATGGCCTCACATAGATACCAATTTTTTTCTATGTCCTCATTCCCATAGATACCTTGTGAATGATCCTACCATTTTTTATTGACTCTATGCTAAAAGTACAAATCCTTGTGATCCTGGTTGTAGAGATCCTTAAAAACCTGTATTACTGCTACTAGTACTAGCTTTTTAATTAACATGCACACTATGAACTCTTATAGTTTTGATCAACCTAGAAAGGAACTTGTCAGGATTGTTATAAACTACTAGGGGAAGGTTGGGGGAGATACTACTTGAGCTTCAGGGATGCAGATCGTTGATTCTTTTGGACACATCATCTTTGGTAAACAATCTCCGTATAAAAAAGTTCATGTCATCCTCTAGGACTTCCTCTGAGCTGACATGGACTTTTCCATCCAACCTCTCCCTCTCCACTAGTGAGGGTGGATCCCTATTGCCTTCTTAACCCACAACGGTTGCGTCCATCTCTATTCCTCCTGTTGAGCTTCCTTCCATCCTGTCTCCTTCCTATGGACTTCTCAACACCTATCCTACTTGGTGTAATCCCTCCTATTGCCTTTTAATCATCTGCATGGGCCTTCCCTGCTATCTCTCTGCTATCCACACCCTCCTTTTCCCTCTTAGATCCCTAGCCTTTCGGGAATCATCTACATCCATCGTCTTAATAGCCTCATAGTTCCCCACTCAGTAACATCCCTCCCTTTAGGTCTTTCCCCTAGTACTAGTTGTTTATGCTACCATGCTTACAATTTGGAATACTAGTAAGCCCTATTCCACCATTAAGACCTTGATCCAGAGGGTTACTAATTTTAGTAGGTTCCCCCACAATCCTTCTCAAAACACAATTTCAACCTTTGAAAAGGAATGATGGATTTTTGTTGCAAACTTGATAATATGCCCTTTTAGTGCAGTCTATACCTAGAAATCTACTGCTCTCATAAGTTTCGTGTCAAGACAATGTAGTGAAGTGAGATCTGCTTGAGTCCAGTTATGATGAGACAAATTTTGTCAACTAGATCTCCCTTTTACCTGCAATCTCCATAACCAGTTGTAAAGTTCTTCTAGAAATTTGCACTAGAATATCTCGTAATGTTCACTGGCCGGTTCCGAGTACAAGATTTCATCCTTCAGTTTCACAAAAGTCTGACGATGAAGTTGTGCTTGCTAAGAAACAAACCAATACACTTGCCCATCCCACCAGTTTCACAGTTGTTTCTTAAAAATCCTCGATACCATATTCCAAACCCTCTTTTATCTCTCTCGCGTCTATTAACGACTTACATCATTGACTGGTAATCAGACGATGTCTTCCCATGTTCGACTTCAGATCACATATTCACATGGCTAGACTCGTACTTGAGTGAACGATTGGATGAGATAGCAGACCCAAGATCTAGTTTCATCCATCTAGGCTGCGATTTTAGGAGAGTACTAAATCATCTGTACGATGGCTTTACACGAATGTTCATCCTGTCATGGGCCTATATCTGTAGACAACTATCTATGTACATGTAATGAAAAGTTTATATGTTGAGTATAAGTATGCCTTCCCTCAGCAATTCATGAAAAATTTTAAAATATCATGATCTTATGTATTGTAATCGATGCAGGTCACCGTTCGCTTTAGATCCTCTCCATCACATCGTAAAGCATATCACTCGACATTATCATTTTCGACTTCATGCTTTATGGGGAAACTATTACAGGTCTATTTGGGCACATCACTCCCAACATTCATATCAGTACAATTAGGGCTCATCAAACCATAATTCAATTGTTACATGCCTTAGACAAGTCATCACATTGAATGCTTCCTTCCATGAAAGTTTCCTGGCCTGAAGCCTTGTTGAAATGCCTCCTTGGGACACTAGGGTAGCCTTGGTCAGGGGTAACTGTGTTGTAGAGCCGGCAGGCCCATTATGGCCTGCACTGCAGTGCACTTATGCCCTCTTTGACCTGCGCTGGGTGCTATTGAGCGAAATTTTCATAGGGTTCTGGGAATATTCCTTGATTCTAGATGATTATAGAAGGATCCCATCTCTTATCTCCTCCTATGAGCTCGAAATTGGATAGGCTAAGGATCCATTAACCTCCTATCCTCTCATCCCTTGCTCCATGGAAACTAAATCCAAGTTTGGAAGGCTATTCAATACCCACATTTATGAAAAAAGCACCTCCATTTCCTATAAATTGAGCACTCATCATAGTGATAAAGGGGCTAGAATCTGAAGTTTGTAAGGAAATTTTGTTGGTTTGAGAATTGAGTTCATGTCAAGCAATGTTATGCTACTAGATTGGTGTGCTTTTGATGTGGTGAGGGTTCGGCTGAAGCTAGAGGAGTGGCACATGATCAAACTGTATTGGGTGAAACTCTTCATTCTACATTAATAAAAAATTTATTCCTTTTCTCATATTATTGTTCCTATCTATGATGATTATGTGTTTCAATGTCTTTGATTCCATTGGTTTATAGTAGATAGATCATGTATGCTTTGATCATTTGTTGTTTCTGTTTCCGTTGACACAGGTACCTATTGAGAAGATTTAGTTCAAGTGGGAGCGACATGAGAAATTCAAAGGGGATTAAGGAAGCGAAAGACTACAAGTAAGTTCCTTCATCTCATCTATTTACTATATGAAAAGGTTAAACTACTTTCTTTCTGTTGTTCTAGATGTAGCTACTCACCTAGGAAAATGTGTTTATCCATGGATGCAAATTCCATATAACACCATGGTCATCATCATTATCATCCTTACAAGAGGAATGAGAGGGGATATTTTCCAGATGATTTCAAGAAAGCCAAACCACCTACCTTTGATGGGTATTTGAAGAAGCTGGAGGATGTAGAGGCATGGATACTTGGGATGAAAAAATTCTTTGAGTTGCATGATTACACAGAGAATATGAAGTCCATAGTAGCTATCTTCAGCCTCAAAGGGAAATAAGACATCTGGTGGGAGGATGTGAAGCAGGATAGAGACATAAGTACAAAGGAGTTGAGTTGGCATGAATTCAAGAGAATTTTTTGGAAGAAATATTCATCAAAGAGGTACTACGACAACAAAGCCAAGGAATTCTGTGAGCTAAAGATGTGATCAATGATAGATGAGGAGTATATGATCAAGTTCTTGGAGTTTTTTGAGGTATGTATTGTACCTTAAGGATGAGAAGGCCAAAGTTAAGAGATTTTTCAGTGGATTTCCATTACCATTTATAGATCGGATTGATTATGATGAGACTCGGTCACTTGAAGAATTCATTAGGAAATTGAAGCATTGTTATGAGCAATCAAAGTGTAAGACAAAATATTATCAAGGTTGGAAAGGGAAAGACAAAGCTAAAGGTAAATGGAAGCCGAAGCGAATAAGACCTCGATATGCGAGAGATAAATAAATGTTGGAGAATCAGGGTGGTGGGCATCAGATTTACAGTGCACAAGATGCGTAGACAGTTGGGTATGTTGGGCAGAGCATTCCATGGATTTATACAATGTTGGATAATAGGTAGGCGGATCACCAGGCATTTATTATCGAGATGGACGTTGGATATAAGTACAAATAAGAGAGTTCATCATTGGGTGAGAGCTTGTGGATTCGATTTGAATGGTATGCCTACCTTCACATTTGAATGTATTTCCATTGGGATCATATAGAATGATTTTTGGTATGGACTAGTTGTATCTTCACAAGACTGAGGTGGACTACTATGACAAATCTATTGAATGCTTGGATGACAATGGGGAACATAGAATCTGACAGGTAATGTGCTACGAGTCACGGAAGCTAAATGAGCACGAGAAGAATTATATGACACATGATATTGAGTTGGAAATGATCATCCATGCATTTAATATGTGGAGGCACTATATTCTTGGTAGGAGGTTGGTATTGATGAGAGGTTACAGTGGATTGAGATATCTTTTTGACTAATCGAATCTGAATGCCAAGAAAGCTAGATGGCTAGCCACAATTAACAAGTTTGAATTTGAGATCCGGTACATTAAGGTAAAGGAAAACAGGGTTGCAGATGATCTTAGTAGGAGAGGCAGGTGAATCATCTATCAACTATGAGCTGTTATGGTACATACCTACAGTATCGGATTTTATACGCAGGACAACAGGATGACAAGTACATGGAGCTTAGGCATAGGTTGCAAGAGGGTACATGTGATCAAGTTGTGGACTATCATCTCACAATGGATGGTTTGGTATGATTTAGGGACATGATCTATGTTCCAAATGACAACGATCTCAAGAACAATATCTTATGACAATTCAATGCAAAACTGTATTAAGATCACCCAGGATACTAGAAAACATTGAAAGCGGTTAAGGGGTTTTATTATTGGTCGAATATGAGGAATAAAGTGGTAGAATTTGTGGCTAGATGCTTATATTGTCAAAAGGTAAAAGTAGAATGTAAGCACCCAGGTGGATTACTACAATCAATTCCGATTCCAGAGTGGAAATGGAAGGTCATTTCCGTAGATTTGATCATAGGTTTTCCGAGGAAATCTAGACAACATGATTCCATCATGGTTATGGTGGAAAGGTTGAAAATGGTAACACACTTCATTCTAGCGAAGTCTACCTATTTAACTAATTATGTGGCACATGTCTTCATCCGATATGTAGTGAAGCTGCATGGTTTTCCAAGGAAGATTGTGTTAGATAGGGATGCTAAGTTCACTTCTAGATTCTAGAAGGAGTTGCTTGTAATATTGGGTACATAGTTAGCCTTCAACACAACTTATCATCTGCAGGCAGATGGATAGATAGGGAGGGTCAACATGATATTGGAAGACATGTTGAGGATGTGTGTGATGCATCAACAGAGGAGATGGGAGGAATACCTTCTGTTGGTTGAGTTTTCTTACAACAATGGGTATCGGGAGTCACTGAGTATGATTCCATTTGAGGCACTATATGGAAGAAGTTTTAATACTCCCATAAGTTGGAGTGATCCAGTGAAAAGGGTGTTGATAGGACCGAACATGTTGGTAGAGATGGAACAAGAAATGAAAGTAATAAAGAAGAATTTGAAGGCAAGACAAGAAAAACAGAAAATTTATGCAAATCAAAATATGATATTTAAGGAGTTTCAGGTTGGGGAACAGGTGTACTTACACATCAAGCCCAAGAAGAGCTCCTTGAGTATTGGATCATGTGCCAAGATGACACCTCAATTTTGTGGACCTTTCAAGATTCTTGAAAGGATTTCACCAGTAGCCTATTAACTTGCACTAACTCTGACAGTGCAAGTCCATGATGTTTTCCATATGTCATTGCTTAAGAAATATGTTAAAAATGCTGATCATGTGATTGACTGGTCTGTATTGCAAGTGAATTCAGAAGGAGAATTCTAGCTGGAACCTCAGCGCACTTTGCAGAGAAAGATGCTCATGCTCTAGAACCGAGCAATCGAGTTGGTTAAAATGCAATGGAAGCACTTTGGGCCCAATGAAGCTACATGGGAGATGGTTGATCAGATGTGTGTTATGTATCCTTCTCTATTCGCTGGTTGAGCAGATATATATATATATATATATATATATACTTCCATGATATATGTTATAAAGCTACAATAAGCAGTATGGTTGTCATGTTGTTATGTTGTCATGTTGGTTTTATTTTAGTAGGTTGTTCATTATAAATACTGCATAGAGCTAACTTATAAATCTCCACATGAAGTATGTTTTCTTTTCAACAGTCTTGCTGGTTGTAGGTGTCATTGAACACTGAGGATAATGTTCCCCCAAGGAGGGGGGTTCTGTAGCAACCCAGGTCAAAATTCCATGTAATAAATTTAATAAAGGAAAAATAATAGCCAAGGTCATGGGACACATATTCCAAGTTTAATGTTGGGAAAAATATCCTAATGTGGGTGTTGATTTGGTTTATTATGGCTAATGAAATTGGAAAGGAAATGGAAAAGGATTTGGAAAGGAAAAGTGGCATTAATTGAAATTTTATTTATGAAAATAATGAAAATTAGGAGAAAATGAAGGTGAAAGGTCACAGGTTGCATGTGAGGAGGAAAATGAAGGGAAATAATGGAAAATGAATAAAATAGAGGCCTCATTGATAAAAAGGCTTATGAGGATCAGTTCACAACCTTTTGTTAGTTTAACCTTTGGTCAGTTCCATTTTAGAGCTCTCTCATACTCTTGGACACTTAGAGTATACTTGGAGCATTCTATTATTGGAGGAAAGAAGGAAAAGGAAGGAAAATAAATTAAGAGGAAGTAAGGATCAAGCAAGGAAGAGCGGGAATCTAGCATCTACAATGGAATTACTTGTAGGTATCGAGTCGCATGTATGATTTCCTTGCTAGTTTTTGCATGCATGATACATGCATGTGTGGTTTTGGTTCTCTTGCTATCATTGGCATGGGTCTTTCCAGGTGTGACAGTGGTTTTCAACCTTGCCTTTCCATTTCCAGATAGCCATGGTGTGATGGGGTTCTCTTGTTTTGGGTTGAGCTAGATTTCCAGATGGATTTGAAGTTGAGCGGCGTGGTCTCAAGATTAATCACAAGGCCTAGGAATCCCTTGGTGGGATATACGGTAAAGCCTGGTTATGAGTACTCTTGATTGGGCCTAGGAACCCCTTGACCAGTAATGGGAGGATAGTAAATCCCAGAGGGTGGAGACCTCGTAGGCCTAGCAATACCTTGACTGATAATGGAGGGATACATGGTAAATCCGAGAGGTGGAGATAGACAAATTCCTCATGGTTTAGGTGGAGAGATCCAAAGGCATCCATGCTTGTTTAGGGCCTAGTGATTTGGTGGTATTGCAGTAAATATTAGTTGTATTGACGAGGATTTCAAGCCTAGGAATCCCTTGGTAAATATACGGTAAAGCCTGAGGAATACTTGATTGGTTCTATTGTGAGTCCCACATTCATGCTTGGAATATGGCACGAGGGTGATTGGCTGAAAGAAATATTTGGTTCAGCCCAATCTATGGTCAAGTGGTTCATGGAATTCCCTGACTTGGTTGGATTATGCACACATTAATAAGAACTCATTTTCCTTTGGTATTTCATGTGTAAATATACTTGTTAATATGTGGTTTTTATGGTTGTTACACTCTTGTTATTATGTTGGTGATATGCTAGTTATAAGCATAGTTCTTCACGACCTTTGGATATGCCTCTCATCATGATTTGATTAGTACAATAAATGTGAACGAATATTTGACCTAATAGATGATAATTCAGATATTGTGATAAGGCATCAATTCTTCTTGATGATTATCAGAAAAGTATGAGAACCCTATGCTTATATCTGTGGTTATGACTTGTATATTACATTTTTGTGATATTTTTGACGAAATTCCTGTCATGGATAGTAGGGTTCAGGTCAAGTCCTTGAACCAATGTTTGCATTAGTAGCTTTAATTTATTTCTATTTATCATTTATGGAAGTTTTATGAAGTTCTGGGAAGAGGCCTGATACCTAGCCTTGAAAAAGTGGCACAAAATACGAGATCATTGACTCATAACTACATGAAAAAGGCCTCAATCGCATGCATTCCTTGCTGTGGGAGATATTGGAGGGTTTCAATTGCATGCATGGCTCGTCATGGGAGTGACTAGGGGTTTAGCTCAACAAAATGACAAGTTGTTTAAGGGGTTGGGCACCTGGAAGGGTTGGTTGTCTCCTAAAGGTTCTGTAGCTCCTGAGAAAGGTTAGATTGGTTTTGTTTTGTTGGTTCCACTTCCTTAAATGTACATGGGGAGTTGAATCACATCATAGTAACTATTCATCACATGTTTACCCCCAGTAGACTGGTTAGATTGGGTAAATGTGGGAGGAGGGTGTTAAACTCCATGTGCATTAGTTCTTCTTTGATCCTATGATTCATCTTTTGTAGCTTACTAATTATATTTACACCTTTGTTGTGCATATTCTCCATTCCAACTTTTTCCAAAATTTCTCTTATTGGGCCAATGAGACATATGAGTGTCCCATCATCTCATTCATTGATTTCAAATGAATGTTTTTCCCTTATTGTCCTTTATATTCAAATCTACTTTCAAAAACATTAATTTTATTTTATGTCTCATGCATCTCTTCCTCTTCATGCTTCATGTCTGCAATCCTTATGCATTCCTCTTCAATCCTTGGATTGACTAGCCATTCTTGTAACATCCTTAATTCTTAGTTAAAGTTTGCATTTCCTTTTTTTGGTATATGGTTTCCATTCGTTACTTCACATGCTGTAATATTTTTGTACATATCATCATCTTCTGTACTCGCAAACTCATTAATTGTTCGAAAATGAAAATGCCCCCCTGATGAGCCTTGATATTGCAGCAACAATGTTGCAACTCCCAAGGCTACCGACTTTAATTATCAACCTGGGGTTCGTATAAACTTAAGAGGTGGCGGCACTATGTGTGCGGCATAAAATGTGTCCTTCCTTTGCTGTCACGATGTAATGGAGTGCATGTACTAAAGTCAAATCCTAAACTAATTGTAGAAAATTAAATGTTCGAAATGGAACCTTAACCTATTGCAAGAAAGAAAGTACAAGGTAAGAGACGAAAATTGAATGCCAAATCACACCATTTCCTAATTAACTACCAAGAAAATATGTTTTGCAATAATGCTAAATTATCATGAACCAAATGCTACTATCTAAGCATGGAGGTAAGAAGCATCAAACATCACTAACATGCAAGTAAAGGGACTGAAATAAATATGTTTTTGTCTTTTTGTATTTTCATGCAAAATCAAGTATGCAAACTAATTTCTTTTAGTGATGTGGCAGGTGAATTAAGGATGTTGGAGGTTGGATGGAAGGGTTAGGAGATAGTTGGATGGTGTGGGAGACCCTTGGGAGGCTTTTGGTGACTTCCTATAGGTTTTTCATCAATTTGGCCTCAAAACAAGTCGTTTCAGGAAAACCTACAGGATGTACTAGAAACCTACAGGATGATCATATAGGAATTACAGGAAATCTATAGGATACAACCGAGAGAAAAATGTGAGGTTTTGGAGGTGATGGGAGGTATAGGAAAGGTGGTATATGGGTGGAATGGAGTGAGAAAATGTCTAGGATCACTCAGAACTCAAAACCAAAGTTGGGAGATGGATGGATTTGCTCAAAAATCTTGGAGAAGTTTCCCCATGAAATGATGAAATTGGCGAGGGTTTAATGACCAAGCAAATCAAATCTAAAGTGGATGGGAATTTTTTTTTTATTAACTAGGGTGTATTATGTCCCTATTCCAAGTGGAATCACTAAAAAATACCTATGTTAACCCATTCTAAAAAAATAAAAAAAACATTACTAGTCGA
Organism: Pinus taeda; assembly: GCA_000404065.3. NCBI lineage: Eukaryota > Viridiplantae > Streptophyta > Pinopsida > Pinales > Pinaceae > Pinus > Pinus taeda. The sequence goes on from APFE030256848.1 coordinate 103,249, forward strand.
AAATCTAGAATTCGAGAACTAGTGAGCTAGTAAATCTAAAAAATGCCTAACCAAATCAAGTGAAAATGAAATGGGGTAATTTTTTTTTATGAACTATAATGTTTTTTGTGATCTAATTCAAGTGGAATCGAGTCGATTGAAGCTCGTTAGCATGCTCTAAAAAATAGCAGAAATTTAATGTTCTTTGCTAAAAAGGAGGTCCAACAATCTAGATTTGGGAATAAGAAGACTAATCCAAGAAACTCAATGATTATTATGAACTTACAAAGCTTTTACAAGGATGAAATAATTCTTTTGATCCTGCAAAAGAACTTACATCAACCATTTAACTCAATCATGCAACAAGAAATCATTAATTCTAAATGCAAAAATAGAAAGAAATAAAAACTAGAGATGCATGTGAATAAGCAATGAAAAGAAGGAAATAAAATGATACAAAAGGGATCTGAGGTTCTTGGGATGACCAAGCCCAAGGAAACTCAGAGACCTATGGAGGAGAACAAGATTTAAAATCTGAACATGGCACCAATCTTCATTATTTTCATCAATAGAATTACATCCCTACAAGAAAATACAATGAAGCTGCAAAGATACAAGCTCTCTCCACAATAACACTAATGAAAATATCTCCTAGAGGAAAATTCGATTTGGTACTTATACAAAACGATTAGGAATCATTCCCCATGAATGGAGGAAGCTTTCCCCACCAAAATCCCTTGATTAGTGGATCTGGTCCCCAATACTAGAAATTTGCATTAGATGGCAGGGAACACATTCCTAGATTTTCTCAATCATTCCCTAGAGGCAAATTCGACTTTGTACTTATATAAAATGATTAAGAATCATTCCACATGGATGGAGGAAGCTTTTCCCACCAAAATCCCTTGATTAGTGGATCTGCTCCCTTGATTGGTGGATATGCTCCCTTGATTAATGGAACACATTCCTAGATTTTCTTGATCATTGGAGTTACACAATTTGTGCCATAATTCCATAATATCTTGTTGACTTATTATTTATTATTGATCCTACGGTAGTAGGGAACAAGTCCCTAAATTATCTCCTCCTCCAACTCTTCATAATCTGCCCAATATTATCATAATATTCCACAAAAATAAATAATATTAGGCACAAATATTCAATTATTCATAAACCTTCCTAATGAATATATTAAAGTTAAAAATAAATTGTCTAATGCAAAAAGAGAGGTTTGATGTGTTGAAGGATGGTCATATGCCTTAATTTATCTTTTACATTAGAGGCATGGGCTTTAATTTATGTCTAATTTAGAGGCCCATCACCCCTATCTCTTTAGATGCTTTAGACATCCTTTGTATATCAGGTACTTCCATATCAAATTTCTTCAAAAACTTTCACAATAGCCTTGTTCCCTCATCAAAATCTATATGCATCAAATTGATTTTTTTCTTTCGTCTCCTTTGTCCCCCCTCCATTGTCTCCATAAGCGAACCTTTCCATATTCACTACAACAATAAGTTCTTGAAACTTCTCTCCCATTGTTACATTTGTCCACTATGTACGATTTCCATTTTGATTTCCTTTATAATGCAATTTTGTCTCTCCCTTTTTTCTAATAGGATTCTCATTATGTTTTTCTCCATTTCTTTGAAAATCGTTCCTTCATCTTCCTCCATCCTTATGAAATTTTATAATGACTATCCATCATCTTCAATATCTGCAGAACTTGCATTCATACACAAGTTATTAGTTTCAACAATATAACACTTTCTAGCCTCCTTTGGTGTCTCTATTATATGATTTTCTTGTTGATATGAACTTTTTCAAATAACCAATAAAACACTCATGAAGTGTCCCATTGTCATAATCATCATCATCCTCCCCAAGGAATGATCGTAGCTCTGGTTCACAATGGAAAACTTCTTCCTCTTCATACTCAACTACTCTAAGTTCCTCTTCCTTCATCCAAACAATCATCATGTGCCTTAGTTTCTTCCTTGGATTTCTTGTAAATAATTTCTTAACAAACCATGTAACACGCTTCTTCATTCTCCATCCACATCTTTGGTCTTTTTCAATTTCTTATAGTAGCATCATCATTATTCTATTTTTCCCCTTCTTCTTAACAATTTCTCTGTCAAATTCCTTTTGACTCATCCCTTTCATGCCATTTTCTTTGTAATTTTCCTTCATCTTGTTGCGGATTTTCTTTGTTCCCTTATCATTACCATCAATATTCATCTTCAAACTTCCTCTATGAAATTTTACTTGTCTACTTGTGAGCTACATTAATCCTCTGCAATAGCAAGTCTATTTCATCGTGCTATAATACCTCACCAAGCTTCTCCTCATTCTGGTCTTTTGGTATTCTCAGTTCTCTCCTTTGGAACCTTATGAGATTTATCTGCTCATTTAAAATTATACACTTCACTCACTTCTTCCAAGAGCTTCACCAACTCCTTTATTTGGACAACTCTACCCACAACTTCTTTCTGTGGATCTGTCTCAATAATTTCTACCCAACCTTAGCTAAAAATTGTTAGAACCTCTCCTTGTTACACAATCTCTATTACATTTTCCTTTTACTTGTTGCCACCTATAATAAAAAACTTATCTGCTCAAATTAGATTGAAAATATAAAGACCATAATATTTGTCATATCTAATAGACCTGTACTTCCAAGAACTTCTTAAGTCCCTTTATTTCAACTCTTTAAAAATTCTTTCTACTACTAGTCTTCTGAACTATCATCAACAATTATCCCCATCTCTGCTCCTTGGCTGAAATCATTTCTCCCTCGTACCAAACCCTCTATGCTTTGTTTCTTTAACCAATCATTCATGCTTAGTTTATCATTGGTGTATTATGTTGAACTCTGATCCCCTACCTTGAATTATTCTTTAGAATTTCACCTCTAGCTTTGCTTATTGTAATTATTTCAAATCTCTAATATATTCAAATGAGTAATTTTAATATGCTATGATACTATTTTAATGTTGAAGCATCCCAATTTCTTCATTCATGGTGGCCCAAATCAAAATTTCCCTTTACCCCCTTGGATCAACTTTGATCTTGTTTGGGAGAATCCCACATCTTTGTCATCAAATGAATATTATGGATCCAGGGTTAAAATTTTAAACAACACCATCAATGTTTTTCTTACCCCAATATATAGCAAGGCAGGTTCACACATAATCCTCAATTCTATTAATCCCTTAGCACAAAGAGATTAACAATAGGAAAGCACATGACTACAAGTCAAAACCTAGAGATTAACCAAAAGGCGCTAAGGCCTATTGGGCCCTGCAATTGCCGACACTTTTCCTCTGTATTGCAATTACACACAAATGATATTTGATCTAATATGGTTGGCCAATAAACTTTTACAACACTTGACACTTTCCTTGTCCGTCGCAGGAAAATGACAGATGCTAACAAATGAGATGTTAGATCGGGTGTGAAACAAATCCGATGGGTGATGTCCGATAAACGAGAAAACCTTTGTATTGTTTCTTCGTTAGTTAATAGGACCACCTCCCTACTCATTGGTTCTTGCAACCTTCATCACTTCCATGATTGGCAAGTGGTGGTAGATAAACTTCAATTGTAGTGAAAGGTTTTGTCTACCAGTTTGTTCGCTTATAGGACAACCCAATACTTATCAGTGCTTTGTAACCTTCTTGCTTTGTCATTAGGCCGGTGGTAGTGAACAAAAATTGTAATTATTGTAAAACATTTTGTTTGTCGGGCCCTTACTAGGAGAGACTACCTAATGCTTTTTTAATCATATGGGAAAATGGTTAATCAATGCCAAGTTTGTACTAACTCTAGTGGTTGATGGCTAATAAACTGGAACTTTTTTTTTAAGCTTGGCAGGCCTACATCTTCAACATGTCCAATATATCACCCCGTTCGGGGCGGGGAATTGAACCGTGACTTCACATCAAAGAGTGCCTTAACAAAGCACCCGATCATCATCTATCCAAAACCCCATGAACAATAGACTGAAATATTTTGATGAAGAACTATTTCCTTTTTAATTGAGGGATCCTTGGTCAAACTTGGATATAGTATCATCATCCACGTTGTATAATTTTCAACTTTGGTAAAGGCCAAACTCCAATATCTCTGTCGACCAAGACTCATGACACGAGCTTGCTATAACCGTAAGGACAGATAACAAATCTTAGATTTCAAGTTGATACCAAACCCAAAGTACTCTTGCAATAGTTGATTCCATGCCCAATTTGGCTCACTCACACATCTAATTCAAATTGATCAAATTACTATGTTCACATAGAACCCATATTTCTCATTCATAGAAATATCAATAATTTATTACAATAATTCTTTAACACCGATAATCACATAATGAGTTAACACAGAGACTAGTCACATGCGATGGAGGATATTCACATAGTATTCATTTGCACAATGCCTGTACAATTTTGGCTACACAAACAATTGGCCCTTCTCTAGGTCCTTTAGCCTCCCTCACTCTACACAAACAATTGGCCCTTCTCTAGGTCCTTTAGCGTCCCTCACTCTATTCTTTTTCATCTTCTTATTTTATTTACAAAGATCAATTATATGCAATAAGGATGGTTTGTTGACATTCACTAAAGATGAATCTAATATTCCATACATAGAAATATCAAATCTGAACCTAAAACCTCTAACTCCTTAACAACTCTCCTAAAATAGTGTATTACATTTCGATGAAGACATCATCTCTCATTTCTCTAGAAAATCAAATCTCTATCTTTAATTGCACTAATTTAATTTATATTAAGGAAACCCACTCCCTTTAGTAAATGTGATAAGACCTCCTAAATCTTATTGACTTGAAGAAATACTCTAACATCAAATAAAAAATTCTTTATTAATATTCATAATAAATTAAAATTTAAAGAAATAAATCTTTATATAATTGGGAAGAAACTTTCAAATAACACATATTAGAAAATTTCAAATAATGCATATAAAGTATATCAAATTTGAATATAAAAATAAATTTATAAACATTTTTAATAAATTAAAATTCAAAGAAATAAATCTTCATTTTAAATATTTTTGTTTTCACTTAAAATTATTTATTTATTAAAAATATTAAATTTTCATATTTTTCTTTTTCTTTCAAAAATAATAGATATAAAGTGTATCAAATTTGATATTTAACCAATCTTAGAATACATAGATTCTATAAGATTAACAAGACACTGAACAATCATAAAATGAAATGAACCCCAATGATGGAAAGCAACAAATAACCAACCCTATTGATGGAAAGCACCAAATACTTAAAAGGACTTAAGAAATTGAGGAAATCTTGAATGAAAAAGGCTACCCATGCTGGGAGACATGCTAATTTTAGTAATATGAGATAAGAAATGTCTTTATAAAGTAATGTGGAATTTATAATTAGATAATAAAATATTATAATAATTAATTCACATTCGATAGAAAGTATTGAAATTCAAATTGCAGGATGGTCAAATGAAAAAAAATTCCTTCACAGCTAATTTAAATTATGATTGATTATATGATTATCCAATTCAAATAATTTATAAAACCTTAGAAATTAAAATTAGATTTTAAAAGAACAGGAATCGTCTTAGAAATTAAAATTAGATTTTAAAAGAATAGGAATCGTCTTTCTAATCGAGTAGTTTCTTTAATAAGTTCAATACTTAATATTAATATTAAAATAAACAAGTTTATGTAATTTTTAATGATTTTTTTGGTTATTATTGGTGAAGTATTTAGCAATTGAAATTCAATTAATTAAATTAATTTTCAAGATTTATAAATAATAAAATATTTTTAATAAAATTTGAATTAATAATTTTATGATGTTTTTATTGAGAAGGTTTTTACATCTATATTGATTGGTTGACACGTTACTTGTTCAAAATGTGTCGACCAATGAATTTTGATGTCATGATAGCGGAAAACCTTCTCAATAAAACTTGATATGGATCACAAAAGCCTAAAATTCAATAATTATATGATGATAAAATATAATTGTTATTTAATTGTGTAAAATTAGATTATAATGAAAATTTTAGATATATAATTACACAGTTTAACTATATATTTTAATAAAAAAGTAAAATTAAAATTAGCTCTATGGGGCAACTCTATTAGAGATGACAATGTAAGAAGAGTTATGTGAGAGGATTTTTTTTTCAAATCCCTATAATACACTTGTATGTGCCCACCTAAAGTTTATAGTGCTAGCAATTGGAATCAATGAGTGTCACTCAAGTAAGAGACTATAAGGCCTATATAAGTTGTAAGGAATACCACATCTATCTTAATTATGCTTATAAACATGTCTATTTGGGAATTGAGCTTTCTGAATTTTATTTTTTCAATAGTTATTAAGTGGATGATAGGGATTTAACCTCAAAAGCATATTCTAGAGTATTCTTAATAATATACACAAACATTTTAATTTTTGAATAGTTATTAGATGGATGGTAGGAATCTAACCTCAAAAGAATATTCTAGAATATTTTTAATAATATACACAAACCAAAGATTGAGATTTTTTTTTTTGCATGTGGTTCAGGAGCACCCTGGTCAATGAGTGATCGCTAAGTCCACGGAAAAATCTGGGCGATAGCTAGGCTAAATCACCCCTCAGCCAAATGAGTGATCGCTAAGTCCACAGAAAAATCTAGGCGATAGCTAGGCTAAATCACCCCTCAGCCTACTACAATACCTGACCCTAGTCAATGAGTGATCGCTAAGTCCACAGAAAAATCTGGGCGATAGCTAGGCTAAATCACCCCTCAGCCTACTACAATACCTGACCCCAAAGGCTTCGGGTGGATTCAACCCTGTGACCTCCCGATGGCGAGGCACGGTTTTTGACCAACTGAGCTAACCCTTAGGGCTACCAAAGATTGAGATTTATTTTAGAAGTTTATGACATTTTTTTCCCTTTTAATTAAATTGATTAATTGAAAAAATGTCATACAAACCAGTTTAATATGAAATGAGTAATGATTTTTGGGGGACGTAGTATTGATAAGCCATGGTACGCTAACAAAACCTATTTACACATCAAGAATCTCCATAATAAAGTGGAGATGGATAAAAATTTTATTTCATGTTTCTTCATATATATATATATATATATATATATATACACACACACACAAGAAATAAAGTTGTAATTTAGTTAGTTTTAAGAAGTGAATGTTTTGATGTTTATTATGAATTGATATCTATTAACATTTGTTAGTTCTCGAGTTCAGCTATCCATCTATCTTTTGATGATGAACCAAAACATAAAATATTCCAAATGTGTAATAATAAAAATCTTTATAATGATTTTACATTTTTAATTATAATTATGAATCACAAAAATCTACATTATAAATTATTAATTATTTATTTATATAATTAATCTCAATTTTTATATTATAAAAATTAAATTTAACTAGAAATATTAATTAACTAAATATTATTAATTAGCTATTTATAACTTTATATATATACTATTATGAAATTTAATATTTTCAATTTATTCTATAATCTGATTTTTGTAACCTATTTATTTTGTTTTTTTTTTTTTTTTTTTTTTTTTTAAAAGTTAATAATGGCTAGAAAGGTGTTAGTACTGGTCTGCATGAGCATTATACATGATTCACGACACTGTACAGTTACTTCGTATTGATTTTCAATGGTTCGAACTGGAGCATGGGAAGCCAATGTAAGAAGATAAAAATAAACCAAATGGTTATAATTTTTCATAGTTGTAATTTAAAATGCAGAAGATTTATTTTTTTTGGGAGAAAAAAAAAAAATATTCTAAAAAAATTGTGTTGAAATGGGTGGAAATGTCTGGGATTCGAAAAAAAACAAAAAAGTAAAGAGGAAGGCTAATCAGGATATTAGAAAATGACTCTGATTGTTTGCATGTTCAGAGAACTATGCTGAGATTCTGTGAGATTAAACTTAAAATAAAAGCTAACATGGCCAACGTTACAAAAATTATAGTGAAAAGGAAGAAAATTTATCTTACTGGCCACACTTTGTGCTCTGGTTGTGAAGCTGAAAGCCCCTGTAATGCAGGAGGAAAGCCACTGTAATGCAGGAGGAGGTTGGAAACTGGAGAAATTAGAGTGCCCCACTTGATTTAGCACACGCTTAATGTTAAGCCCTCCTCCTGCTGCTAATTTCTTAACAACCAGCCAACTAAAACCACCTTTGCTGTAACTGTCCACCTTACTGCTCGATGATGAAGATGAAGATGTCACAAATATTGTGGCTGTAACTATTGTCAGTATGTATGTAATAAGAATAAGTAGGTGTGATTGAAAATTCTGGAAATAGATTCAACGCCATCAAATCAAATTTTATGGACACTCAAAATTTTGAAATAAAAAATTGTATGTCTATTTAAAATCTTGAAATAAAAAATTATATGTTTATTTAGAATCTTGATTAAAATTTTGAATTTGACAACTGTAACCTAAATTTCCTAAAAAAATTACCAAATTTTAATAAAAAATAGTACCAATATTTTTACTATTTTTAAAACAAATTTATAATTTATAAGTTCATTAAAATATATATAGCCTGCACTGCATGTAGAAATGACTCTTATTATATTAATGATAACTTTGACTCTAATAATAATAACTATTTTTCTAGTCATATAAATAACATTAATTTATTTTCTGTGGATATTGTAGCTAAAGGTTTTAAGGCTTCTTCTTCTTCTAGCAATCTGGTGGTTAATCTTTCCAAATTCTCTTTTGATCTTCATGTTTTGAGTCTTTTGGAGAAGGGTTTAAACTTTGCGGTAGCTCTAAGGAAAATCCATGTTAATGATATTATATATGACATTGAATTCAGGATTAGGTATTTATCGGAGGCTTCTAAAGATATTATTAGGCACGATTGCGCGTTTATCTTAAGAAAGGCCAAACCCCCTTAGAACAACCTTAACAAACTTGAGTTTGAAGCTCTCAAAGCCTTGAACAATAACACTGACATAATTGTTCTAAAAGCTGACAAAGGAGGTGCAACTGTTACCCTTAACAAGGAGGATTACCGTGATAAGATGTTAGATCACCTTTGTAATAGTGGGAGCTACATAAAGCATGCTAGAAATCCCTTAAAAAATATTTCTAAAACAATTGCCCTAGCCATAAAATCTAGTAGCACTGTTAGCTCCCTGAGTAAGAAGCTTATTGAGAGCAACTCTCTCATTCCTAGGATTTATGGTCTTCCCAAGATCCATAAGGAAGGGGCCCCGCTTCACCCCATAGTCAACACTATAGGAGGGCCGACTTATCTTCTCGCTAAATATCTTGCTAATAAGCTTAAACCTCTTCTTGGTCGTACTGAGCCCTTTGTTAAAGATTCTTCCTCCTTTGTTAACGAGTTAAAGGGTATTAGAATTGATCCAAAAAGGTATGTTGGTTAGTTTCGATGTGGTCTCATTATTCACTAATATCCCTATTAATGAGGCCATTGATGTTATTAATTGTATTACAGATCTTGATACTACTTTTTTAGTTAAAATTTGCCTCACCTCTACTTTCTTTAGTTTTGAGGGTGAATTTTATGAACAAATCTGTGGTGTTGCTATGGGTTCAGCCCATTCCCTGTTGTTGCCAATCTCTTTATGGAGTTCTTTGAATCTAAAGCCTTGTCATCTTCTCTTTTCCAACCTAAGATGTGGACAATGTTTGTGGATGAAACTTGTGTCATCTGGTCTCACGACAAAGAGAAGTTGGATTTATTTTACCATCATCTTAATAATCAATCGAGTTCCATACAGTTCACCATGGAAGTTGAGGTTGATGAAGCCTGCCTTTCCTTGATGTTCTCATTTCAAAAAAGGATGACGATTCTTTCTCTCATTAGGTTTTTCGAAAGAAAAATCACACAGAGCAATATTTTCAGGCTAATTCCCATCATTTCCCTGCTCAAAAACTAGGTGTTCTCAACACCTTAGCCACTCAAGCATTGTGAGTTTATGATGAAAATCACATTGATGATGAATAAACCCACCTCCTTAAGGTCTTTAATAAGAATGATTATAGCAAGTCCCAAGGTCTTAGAACTTTCCTTAATGCAGAAAGAGATCCTAAAAATAGGATCGATCTTCCGGAGTTCATCTTCCTTTTATTAAGGGGACCATGGATAAAATTGCTAGGATCTCGAAAAAACATAATATTCCTTCTTCTTTTAGACCCCTTCGCACTATTCAAAGTTCTCTTCCCCAAGGATGGGAAGGGTGTTTATATTATTCCATGTTCTTGTGGGGCTTATATTGGTGAGATTGGTTGATCAATAAATCAAAGGATTTGTGAGCATGCTGTGGACATCAACCATGGAAGGTCTAGCTCCTCTGCTTTGGCAAAACATGCAGAAAAGACCAATCATCACATCTGCATAGAAGAGGCTAGGGTCATCGCTAGGATTGACCATTTGCATCATCGTAAATATAGAGAGGCCTTAGAAATTGAAAAAAGGCCTGTTAATCTGAACATAGACGATGGTTGGAGTATCAACAGGGCACTGATTCCTTTATATACAAAAATATAAATAAAAATATTTCAATTTATGAAAAGATTATTGATCAATAAAGTAATTGAATTTTTATTCAAATAATAAGGCTTATATAGGTTGTAAGTGAATATCACTTCTATTTTAATTATGCTTATAAACATGTCTATTTTGGAATTGAGTTTCTAGAATTTTATTTTTTCAATAGTTATTGGATAGATGGTAGGGATTTAACCTCCAAAGAATATTCTAAAGTATTCTTAATAACACAAACATTTTAATTTTCCAATAGTTATTAGGTGGATGGTAGGAATTTAACCTCTAAAGAATATTCTAGAGTATTTTTAATAATATACATAAACCAATGGTTGAGATTATTTTCGAAGTAGTTATGCCATTTTTTCCTTTTTAGTTAAATTAATTAATTGAAAAAAATGTCATATAAACAACTTTTATATGAAATGAGCAATGATTTTTTCGGGTATGTGGTATTGATAAGTCATGATACCATAACAAAACCTATTTACACATCAAGAATCTCCATAGTAAAGTGGAGATAAATCTCCATAGATAAGACTTTTATTTCATGTTTTTTCAAATATGCGCGCACACACATATAATAATAATAATAATCATAATAATAAGAAATAAAGTTATAATTTACTTAGTTTTAAGAAGTGAATGTTTTGATGTTTATTATGAATTGATGTCTATCAACATTTATTAGTTTTTTAGTTCAGCAATCTGTCTATGTCTTGATGATAAATCAAAATAAGTGGTTTGAAATAAAAATCACAAAACCTTACATTTTGAAATTTATCAACCATTTAATTTATATAGTTATGTTAATTTTTATTTATTATAAAATTAAATTTACCTTAAAATATTATTAATTAATTTATTATAACTTCATATTATATAATATTATTCAAACTTAACAATTTTCTATAGCGAAATTGTTTATTCTATTGTCTAAATTTTGTAACCTATTTATTTGCTTAATGGATTTTTTTTTAATTAATAATGGCTAAAAAGGTGTTAATAATTGTCATCATACATGATTCACCACACTGCCCTTACTTCCATCTTTATTTTCAATGGTTCGAACTGGAGTATGTGAAGCAAATATAAGTGGATAGAAATGAAAACACATGGTTATAGTTCTTCATAGTTGTAATTCAAAATGTAATTTTTTGTGTGAAGGAAAAAAAAAATCTTAAAAAAATTGTGTTGAATGTAGTGGAAATGTACGGGGTTCGAAAAAAAACAACAAAGTAAAGAGGAAGGCTAATCAGGGAATTAGAAAATGACTGATTGTTTGCATGTTCAGAGAATTATGCTGAGCTTCTATCAGATTAAACTTAAAATAAAAGCTAACGTTACAAAAATTATAGTGAAAAGGAAGAAAAATTATCTTACTCGCCCCACTTTGTGCTCTGGTTGTGAAGCTGAAAGCCACTGTAATGCAGGAGGAGGTTGGAAACTGGAGAAATTAGAGTGCCCCACTTGATTTAGCACACGCTTAATGTTAAGCCTTCCTCCTGCTGTAATTTCTTAACAACCAGTGAATCAAAACCACATTGGCTGTAACTGTCCACTTTATTGTGATGATGAAGATGCCACCGATGATGAAGATGTCACCAATATTACGGTAGTCACTATGTTCAGTATGAGTATGCAATAAGAATAAATAGATATGAATGAAAATTTTGGAAATAGATTCAACACCATCAAATTTTAGGGACACTCAGAATTTTGAAATAAAAAATTGTATGTTTATTTAAAATCTTGAAATAAAAAACTGTTATCTATTTAAAATCTCGAACTAAATTGAATATCTATTTAAAATCTTGAACTTTAACAACTGTAACTTAAATTTCTTACAAAAATCCATACCAAAATTT